>CM064873.1:15549014-15792519 GCA_032719365.1 Prinsepia uniflora | reverse complement strand
GGCCTTATACGGTGCTTATACGGGTCGGTATTTCCTTATTGGTTTTAATGAATTGGATTTGGATTTCAACAGTATAAACTCGGGTATGAGACCCATTTGGTTTTGTCTCAGGCATATGACCTCAGATATCGGGCACGGTGCCCAGCTGATGTCCTATGTTCGGGCACGAGACCCAGGTTACTTTACGGTTTTGATTTCAGGTCAGGAAATCTTAAATGGATTTCCCAGTTCATGACGGTTTATGGGAACCGGCATGAACCCTTGTGATGGTATCGTGGTTCATGACGGATTATGGGGACCGGAATGAACCCTAGTTATGTTATTACGGTACATGACGGTTTATGGGAACCGGCATGTTACCTCGGTTATGTTACATAAACCGGCATGTTACCCTAGTTATGTTATTACGGTACATGACGGTTTATGGGAACCGGCATGTTACCTTGGTTATGGATATTATGGATCATGACGGTTCAGGGGAACCGGGCATGGATATTGTGTTATGTATATATATGTTCATATACCTTCCTTTACTTCTATTATCTCCTTCGGGGAGGGTCGTTGGCCTGGGTGGACCCCGGAGTAGTCACGGAGCACCGACTAAGTGGAGTCACCCCCCAGTTGGGTTCCTTACTCTCAGGAAGGCTATGGTTACTATACCTCGAGTAGGATCAGTGGTCTACGAACATTGACCTTGACTTTGAAAAGACTCGGATTGAGACCCGGGTAGCACGCGCGTAGCTTTGGATACCGTGACAGGATTGGTTGTGTGACTTATATATATATATATATATGTGGATATATGATATGTGATATGTGGTGTGCACAGGTGTGCGACTCGTGTATTTGGTTTCAGTCTGATTATGGTTTTGGGCTGAGTCCCTTATTGGTTTCTTTTATGGATTTGGGCGGTGGTCCGTATGGTCGATTTTATGGTGGTCCTTTCGACCTTGGTTTATATTCTGTTTTGGGCTTAGTTCCCGCATATGATTTCTGGATAAATGATTTTCGAATGCATGCATGCTTTTTAGTGAAGGGTACAAATGTCTTCTCGATAAACTGTTTTTATAAACTCTTATTTTGTCCACTCACAGCTTTTAATGTTTTGACTGCCCTTCAGGTTGACATCGGATGTGGACTGTAGCAGAGATCGAGATATCACATACCTCCTCCGGATCCTGGCGTACTCTGATAGCCCGGGAGGGCAAAGGTCGGAAATATCCCTTGTCTGACACTTCGTGTCAGACGGGAGCAGCGTCATCCCGTACTAATCCGGGGGGGGGGGATTGGGATGGGTCCTGTCACTACATCCATTTACTTTTAAAAAATATATTACAATCTCATCATCAAATTCTTGTTCCTTACAACCTAACACAAATTGTGTGTTAAAGAAAATCATGGCTATAATTGTGCAAATATGACTACACAAGGAAATAAAACAGTGATATCGATAATGTCAAAAACATGAGGCATAGTTGTATTATTTTCCTAATTTTAATATCCTAATTCAAAAAACAATACCAATTGTGCCTAAACTTCAATTGTGCTAGGCTAGCCAAGGTTGAAACAGAAAGAGCTAAAATTATGAGAGCATTCAACACATGAATGCAAAAGACACCCCAGACCAGATTTGGATCATAACCATGAAATCCTAAATAATAAAAAGAACGAAACTTTACTTCACTTCATTACTCACAAAATAACCTTATTACAAGTAGGATTAGGTTCACACAGTAGACATATATTCGGCAGTAGCACACATAAACTATAAAAAAAAATTAAGAATGAATCATATATAAAGGAAACACAATAATTCCTAATTAATAATTATTTTATATATTCGGACTTATAAACCGGGTTTATATGGGCGGGTCAGACTGGACTTACTAGGCCTTATCGGGCTCGGGCCTATAGGGCTTATCGAGTTTAAATACACCAAGTCCAAGTCCAGCCTATTAACTTTCGGGTCGGCCGGCCCACGACCCATAGTGGGCCAATTCAGGCTTTTTGTTAATGGGTCTAGCGGATGCTCATAAGTCCATGAGATTATGGGCCAAATGGTGAGGGCTACACACACACACACACACCGGTTGCCACTAATCTAGCTAGGATGGTACACTTGTCATCATCCCACTTAAATACAATAAAAAGCTGATGTGTTACATCCCTATCGAAAACTAAAAAATCCAGAATTTGGCATTTCTACCTTTGCCCCCAATTTTTTTTTTGTCATGAATGAATTGTTAAGATTTAATATCTCTTTAGACAACATTACTATTTATCACTTTAGACAACGTTTATTTCATACAAATTACTGTTGTCTATATCATTCTTAAGACCATGATCATATACTAAACACCATTGTGTAATAATACTTTAGACAATGGTACTTATTTAAAACCGTTGTGTAATAGTACTTTAAAAAATGGTATTAAATAAATACCATTGTGTAATAATACTTTCGACAACGGTATTAAACAAATATCGTTGTGTAATAATATTTTACACAACGGTATTTATAGTGTAATAATACTTTAGACAAGGTATTTAGTAAAAACCGTTGTGTAATGAATACTTTAGACAACAATATTTAGTAAAAACTGTTATGTAATAATACTTTCGACAACGATATTTATGTGAAACTGTTGTGTAATAATACTTTAGACAACGGTATTTAAGTATAAACCGTTATAAAAGTGGACTTTAGACCACGATATTATCTAAAATTTGGAGAAAAAAAGAGTGCATAGACAACGCTATTGTTTAAAAACCATTGTGAAAAGGGACTTTAGACAACGGAGAAAATCCGTTGTTTAAAGACCTCCCAATAGACAACAGTGAGCAGTACCACAATATTAAAGGGGAATAGACAACGGATTTTCTCTGTTGCATAAAGGAAAATTTGTTGTAGTGATTTAGTGTCCTCCGTTGGTTTTTACTATATGAAATCCCACAGTACTAAATTTCTAGACGTTCGAGTCACATATTTGAGATCTGCGATATTTGGGAGGTATCCTTTAGATCTGGCTATGACGTCTAGAAGATGTCTCACTACTTCGAGATCGACCATATTAAAACGCATGCAACGTTTGGGTGGCGTCCTTGGACTATACGAGTGATTTTAGAAAGAAAAAATATCGACATTGAAAGGAGTGTACCATTAACCTAACTCTACAATCTTAACAGCGCTCACCTTGATTGTAATCAAAAGAATCATCACTAGCTGGAATTGGAAAGATAGGGATAATATTTCCTCATGCACTTGATCAAGCGGAAACACCATTTACAATTTTTCCTTTCGGCTCACAAGTTGAGTCCACTACTTGATTAGCTTATAGTTTATCCCCTCTCTCTCTCTCTCTCTCTCTCTCTCTCTCTCTCTCTCTCTCTCTCTCTCTCTCTCTCTCACACACACACAGTGTGTGACTATGTGAGGTAGACAGACACCTACAACTTACTTAGAAACAGCTAATGATGTTTATCAATGTCATTAATTATATACAATTGTACGTGCACAATTCTCCTTGTCTTCTCTTTAATCCTATCTTCAATGGTTAATATATATGCATGTTCTCACTTCTCACACCCACATATTACCACAAGTTTTATAATTAGTTAGCCTAATTACGTCCTCCAATCTCCACCAAACCCTATTATCCTTACTTTAGTCATAGATTCATTGAGCATTAAAGATATATTGAAAATCTTCCACCATTCGAGATTGGGGCATATCATCAAAACCTAAAAAAATCTCCTACTTTTAAATGTGCATTGGACATAAGCCACTAATACTACATGGCTTGTCGGATTTACTATTTACACTATATATGCTCTCAAACTAACTACTTTTCTTAAATACATAACTATTATTCTATTTATTGATTATATTCATTCACGTTTTTTTTCCTTTCTAAATATGTATTCAGTGCATAATTAATACTATCGTATAAATAATGTTGCATTATTATAGATATTTACATTTCAGTTGTAAAGAAGTGACATTACTCAACACACTTAATCAATAAAGAGAGAAATATTATTTATAAATTTTCGAATATTTAACCTAACATAATATCATATCAATAATATTTAGATGCTACTTAAAAGTCAGGTAGGTCTAATTCAGTTGGTTATAATCTAAATTTATAAACAATTAATCTGAAATTCGAATTCTGATAACATATTGTATATATAATTTTCAAAAATTCCCTCTACCTATAATTTTAAAAAAAATACTACTTAAAAAAATCTCATATGAAAAAACTTAGGACTGACACAACTCAAGGCTTTAGTGGGTCATGAAGCAGTGGATCATTCCAGATATTGCTTCTTCTTTTTTTAATCAGGTATTCCAGATATTGCTTAGGTGTAAAACTGTGGAGTAGTAACTAACAAGAGGTGGACCAATCAAAGAAAGTGACAAAAATAGCAAGAAGATACAGTTTTTTTAGTGGGATCTATGGTTAAAGTTGTTAATTGAATAAAGAGAAAAAAAAAAAAGAGGAGAAAAAAAAAAGCAGAATGGGTGGATTCATGTAGGAATTGCAGTAATTCAGTGGCTTTTCTATGCTTTATAGTTTATACTCGTTATTCTATTCTCATCAATTACATTAATGAAAAAAATAAAGAGAGGGCCAGGGCGGGCTTTCTTGTGAATGAAACAATGAAACAATGAAACTTACACCACCATCGTGACCTTTTTTTTTTTGGGGTTGTAGTGGTAGTGACAAATTAAATTTATGCATAAGTAAGTGGGATGTAACTGGGAACGTGTTTGAAAATTGATTCTCACTTAATTTGATTTTTACAATTTGAACATAATTGAATTCGGATTGATTTGGAATTGAAAAGATCAAATAAAAATTTATTCAAATTTGAAAAGCATAAGAAAAAGTGGCTCATTATCATGCACTTTGAAAAACAAACTTAGCACAAAGAATTTGATATAGTAATTTTGTAACATTGGGTCAAGATGAATCAAAAGAATCAAAAGAATGATGTTCTAATAATTTTGAATGGTATAATTAACAAAAGTTATAAAAGAAAAACGAAAAAAAAAAAAAAGAGAGAGTGGTAATTCACATATCAAGTGGTTGACTATTGAATTTTTTCAATTTTTGGAGTGAAGAAATGACTAGAATTCTTAACCTTATGTGTCTTAGTAGTGACAATCCACCAAAATTCTTAATCTTTCTTGCTGCTGCTGTGGCTGTGGCTGCGGTGGGGGCTGCGGCTGCTGATTCGATGCGAACAGAAACTTGGGTTGATCTTTTTGATGATCATCTTCTGATGGAGCTGGAAGGTTGAGATCCAAATCCAAAGACAACATGTTCTTTTGTTTCTTAATCTGATTTTGTTGTTGTTGTTGTAATTGTTGCTGCTGGTGCGGAGGCTCGGTGGGTGGGGCTGATGGGCCCGTCAGGGATAAGGTTGTGTTGGTCCCAATGGGGGCTCTATGACGTCTCATGTGACCCCCCAATGCCTGTCCTGACGTAAATTCAGCCCCGCAGATCGAGCATTCATGGACCTTATTAGAACATTTGTTGCTACTCAAAGCCAATCCCCTGTTGCTCAAATGCAGAGACAGAGGGGACGGATTATTAGATGTAATATTTTTCTTGAACAATTGTGTGTCTTGATGATGATCTTCATCTGATGCCAACAGCCCAATTCCAAGGTGTTTGTTTTTGTGATCATCTCCAATAATAGTTGTCTTAGGCTTCTTGTGACTTGCCCTGTGACCTCCCAATGCTTGAAAAGAAGGGAAAGTCCTGTTGCAAGTCTTGCATTCATAAACATAATACCCTCCCGCCGCCAACGCCCCCTTTCCAGCGGTGGCCCCAGCCGCGGCCGTCTCCAAGAATCGTTTACTTGTATGATTGTAATCGTTATGAGCAGCCCGGGATTGGCCTTGTGCCAAAAGAATTAGGCAGTTCGCCATATCCTCCTCTTCCTCGGTGGCGCTATCTTGGAAAAATTCAGCTGAGCAGGTGGCGGAGCCGCCATCAACGCCGTCGTTTTCTGGGGAGGATGAGCCCGTTGGGATGGAAAAAGGGATTGGAGATTGATGCCTAAGGCGCTTTGTGCGCTTTCCCTTGATGGTAATGTTGTTGTTGCTGTGTTGCTGTTCCTTACACCCCATGATCATGAGTTCCTCTTGACGATGACGATCACCACCCGGCGCTTCCATGGTGGTTCCTCCTCCTCTACCGTCAAGAGACTTGGAATTGGAGATTGAAGAGACAGAGAGAGGGAGAAGGAGAGATTTAATGAATTAATGGGTAGGGAGGAAGCAAGGAGGGGAACACTGTTATTACATTATATATAGTGCCCAATGATAGGACATGTTGGAGGAGAGTCGCCATTATAACCAAGGCCATAACCAATACAACACTAACTGTGATTCAGTCCCCTAATCTTTTTTCAGCTTCCAAAGTATATTATAAAAGTTGCAATATTTTGTTTAGCGGTATAATTCTTTTAAGACATGGTAGTATAGACTCACCCATATCAAGTCAAATTTTGTGATATTTAGTGCACGATTGTAAAGCACACATACGCAAGTTCGTTTTAACCATGAGACTATCTAAAATATGTTTAAATTTATAATTATTTATTCAATATTAATTATTTAAAAATTAAAACCAAGATAAAGCCATAATTTTATATTTTTTACTAGAAAAAAAAAACGCAAGCAGACATAATTTTAGAGAGTGAGGTTTTAGTAAAGCCAAAAACAAAAAGCAAATATAACGGAAAAGAGTTGCAAATTTAGAGATAAGAGTGTAAAAGCCCCCAAGAGGAGAGGTTGTTGAACGCAAAGTCCGTTTCATGCTCTCTTTCTCACACTTTGCCAACGCCAAATCCTCTCCTCCCTTTCAGTTTTCACCATTTGCAGCAGACAGAAACAAACCGATGTACGTGGGCTGCACCATACTTACCATGCACACTCACAATTCACAATTCACCCTACTCTCACCTCCACAGCGCGTGCACTTCACATTACACGGACACTGCCGATAGCCAGTTAGCTACTACTCGTGTAGCAATCAAATTTGTGGGTGTCCCACAAATTAGGTGCCGAGTCTAAGCTTGTAATAAACTACTAATTACTAAGTGCCTCAACTTGTTGATTCAGATTTAAGCAAGTCTAGGACTTTTTAAATCACTTACCAACTATGCCAATAATCAAATATTGTTTAAGTCGTTATCTTAATTGCAAACTGTAATAGAAATTATCATTTGACTTGATGAACTATATGATATAATTTTCTTTGTGTCAGAAGTAAGAATATTTGTAGTTCAGCAACAATGGAATTTCACATAACTTAATATCTTTGATGTGTATTTTAAGTTTTGCATTGAACAATTATCAATGAAGGTGTGATTCATTATCAATAATTAATAGTTATACGTAAATTCTATTTATAGAACTCATATTTACGAATTAATATTTGGCAGTTATGTGTACACAAGACAATACTCTTAATTTTTCCCCAAGATAAGACGATGGTGGAGCCTATCGGTTTGGATGAAGGCGCGTGTTAGTTATAGACTCCCATCATATATATCCAATGATCTCATCATCATCATCATCCCACACTTACACTAAAACGTCTTGTTGATGAAGATGGATGCTGCAACATACAGCCTGCAAATACAGTGTGTGTGAGAGAGAGAGAGAGAGAGAATTTACGGAGAGTGTCGAAGAGAAGCAAGCAAAGAGCTGAAAGACAAAGCTTTGCCTCGACGATATTATTTGTGTATGAGTGAGAAAGAGATGATTAATTGGAGTGCAAGCCTGGAACCACTAGCCATCATTTTTATTTTATTTTAAAAAATTATTTTTGGATGTTCTATTTTATTTTATCAAGTACATGTGCATGACAATATATATATTGTCATGCTTGTATAACCACACATATATGATTACCAAATACCAGCCATTTGGTTAAAAAAAAAATTATTACCATACCATGCAAAATTCTCCTTCTTTCTCTGTCCTCCTATCTTCAAGGATTCTCTTTTTTCTTTATTTAGGAATTTACACCTCGGCCCCCAATCCCCACCCACCCACCACTCCTCCCAAAATAATCTGATTTTCTTCTAAATTCATGGCTCATGATCCCTGATTTTCTTCTAAATCCATGGCTCATGATCAAGATCCAGGGGACAATATATCAAAGACTTTGCCAAATCATTATTAAAAGTCATACTTACAGGTCTACCACTAAATATGTACAAGATTAGATATTGATGTGTTGGAAATACGCGCATAGTTATATATTGATTTGAACCAATATGCTCACTTTGTGCAATTTTAAATGTCAAAAGCTAATACTTCATTTAAAGACATAGAGGAACGTTTATATCTTCAGCTAGCGTATCAAAAAGCCATTTAAGCTCAAGACCCTCCCAATGATAAGAACCTCCTAACCGTCTAGAAAATGAGACAACTAATGCGTTGCCTTGTTACAAGAACGCGGAACAAACTTAAAGCTAACAAACTCAAAACAAGCTTTAGAACTAGAATATCAGCAACTATACTCTCAATTGTAACATCAGCAGCAGAGCCTTGTAGCAATTAGCACCTGGGAATCTGACTATCTCCAAACAATTGAACCCAGCATCTAGGCAAGCGTTGACAGGACCCCTCCCGACAACCGAGAAGACCCTGCTCCCGTTTGACAGTTAACTCTAAACAAAACAAAGCTAATCTCAAACAAATCTAGAATAGATAAAAGGTTTATTGACTGTCAGACAAGGGATAGTCTATATAACTGCCTACAGAGCATAAGTACTAATACCAAATACAACTCAAAGTTTTTAACCTACCCTAATTCGTTGAAGAGTGCGTAGAAACTAGTTTTTGTTTATGCCTCTGATCCCTACGTAGTTCTCCGTCCTCGTGTCACGGCCTAGATGGTAAGTAAAGAAAAATCCACGAAGGGTGAATGGACGAAAAAAGGAATACTAAAAACAACAAAGTCCAAAAACACAAGTAATCTACCCTTCATTTTATAAAACTATTCATGCATAAGGGAAAAATCATTAAGTATCGATAAATGGGGAATAACCAAGAAATCTCGAAATACATGCAAACATGCTAGAAAATTCAACAACATCAGTAAGCAAGTCAACATATAACCATATCAAGAATCACAACCACAGTCACAAGTATTCAACTCATCCTCGATGCTTACAAGTAGTCAACATATAATCATATCATCTCTGCACTATCGGTAGGTCATACCACTCGGGGAAACAGAGCCCAGCTCTGGACCTCTGTGTGTGGACCGACCCAAGAAAATAGAGCTCAGCTCTAAACGTCTAGGTCCTAGCCCAAATAACCGCCTTAGGAAAATAGAGCCCTACTCTGGACGTCTGAGACTAACCAATTGCTCAGAAAAACAGAGCCCAGCTCTGAACGTCTGAGCATCAATCATACCGCATCTCGAGGAGGGTTGTCCAATCACCATGATCCACACATATATCTAGCAATCACATTAGTATATAATATAACAATTCCATAACCAGCCATGTTTCAGAAATCCAGGCCCAAAACACAATTAATACATCGAAACCTCATAAAACGTGCATTTTAAATAATTCTTAAAATCACCCAAAAATCGTAAAAAAATCATAGCCAATCAAGCATCATCAAAATTGCATAGAAAAGCCATCAAAATAATCAAGTATGCATGCACATTATTTTTAAAGAAAACAAACTTCCACTCATAGGTGTTATTATGTTGCTCAATCGCGCTTCTCTGTAGCTCCGGAGGTCTTGTTGCTTGTCAAAAATCAAACTTTTAGATCACAAAAGTCTCAAGTAGTTTTCCAATGCAAGCTCTAAGTCTCGGGGTTTCGAATTTTTAAATGTAAAACATACACCTTAAACCTTTAAAACTACCCCGAGACGATGTTTGATCGTCTTGAAACCACCACCATTGGATTCAGAATGTCAACAATTGTCACACACGTCCACCGTTAGTGTGATGTGTACGCCACATGGTGCCACGTGGCCTTACAAGTGCTGACAAGATCACCACGTGGTTGTCACATGGATGCCAGGTGGCATCCACGTGGCTGCAATGTCACCTACCACGTCACTACCACGTTAGCTTACTAGCAGTATGCAGTCTGCTATGTGACTATCACGTCAGCTCACCTTTAATCTTGCGACGGGTCGACCCAAATACTTGGTTTCGATTTTTTCGACCCAGTGGGTCGACCCAGTCCTATCTTCCTCGTTCCTCAACTTTTTCCAAAGCTTCCAACACCAAAATTCCTCTAATTCTACCTAGAAACATGTCTATAGACTCAAATTTGGGACTTTTCAGCTGCGAAACAAGGCCCTATCACAAAATTTGGACGCTAGACGCGAGAGTTACGGTATGTCAACAAGAAAAATGATAAGGGAAAAACGGTCAATATCCATTAAAAGTTACCATAGTACAATATCGAGTGTTTCAGGCCGTTAATTATGCGCCAAAGTTTCTACATGGAGTGCAGATTTGCACAAAAGGTCCTTTTTAGCACCACCCAGTTCCAAGTTGCCAATGAATGATCACAACACCTATCTAGTGCTCCTCTTCTTCGTCGCAAACATCCATGAGGCATCACGGTTGAGTTTGTACATACCAAATGAGGGATGCTATCATCACTGGTTTTATGGAAAACAAAGCTCGACTCTAGATGTCTGAGAGTAACCAACCGATCAAGAAAACTGAGCCCGACTCTGGACGTCTGAGTATTAATCTGAATATTAATCATACAGCATCTCAAGGAAGGTTGTCCATGTTTCAGAAATTCGGGCCCAAAACACAATTATACACCAAACCTCGTAAAACGTGCATTTGAAATAATTATTAAAATCACCCAAAATCGTATAAAAATCATAGCCAATCAAACATCATCAAAATCATATAGATTAGCCATAAAAAAAATAAGTATGCATGCACATTATATTTAAAGAAAATAAACGTCTACTCACAGGTGTTATTATGTTGTTCAATCACGATTTGAACGCTTCTACCCAGCTTCGGAGGTCGTGTCGCCTGTCAAAAGTCATAATTCTAGATCATAAAAGCCTTAAGTAGTTTTCCAATGAAAGCCCTAATTCTCGGGGTTTAAATACGAATTTTTAAACGTAAAACATACAGTATAAACCCTTAAAACTACTCCGAGACGATGTTCAATCTCCTCGAAAAAACCACCATTAGATTCAAAATGTCGAAAATTGTAACGACCCGTCCCGAATATCGGGATTTAATAATATTTAATTGTGATTTACTAATCTGGGATTAGTTGGGCGATTTCGAACGAATTGTGCAAAATGACCGTTTTGCCCCTGGGTGTGGGCAAAACGTTGACTTTTAATTCGGATGGTCAAATGGACTTTGACCGATGACCGTGACGTAGTTCGGGACGTCACGAGTTCATGGACAGGTGGCACGTTCGATTCCGACGTTCGTGGTGAAAGTTATGATGTACGGAAGTTCAAGGGCGTTTTCGTAATTTGGACGAAATTGGGGCAAATGTTGACTTTTTGACCGGGATGTCCGATGGCCGAGGGCCAAGGACCGTTACGTAGGTTTCGTCGATGCGAATCCAACGACAGGCGGCACGCCGAAATCGGAGATTCGACGACGAAGTTATGGGTCACGGAAGTTTGGTTTCGTTATGCACGCACTACGAGGCGTGGACACGTGGCGTTCTCTGATTGGTCTGAATTTCTGAGTGGGACACGTGGACCACTAACCTTTAATTATGGACTCAGATCTGGATTGGTGGGATTGGATTAAAATATTTGGAATTAAATAACTAAAGAATTTCCACTTTGATCAACTTTTGATCTGGGCCTTTCATCTGGTCTGTGCCTTCAATCCAGGCCATCCATATCCTCCCTCCTCATCTGGATCTGGACAAATTATCTCCTCTGTTTTATAATTCAACCGATACCCCATTTTCTTCTTCCACATACAGCACACATATTCCTCATCTCATCATCTCTGCTGTGCGTGCACAACCTTGGGAGTGACTGAGGAAGTATGAGAGACGGTGGGAGGCGGCAGGACGACGGCGGGAGCCGGCGGAGATGACGGCGGAAGGAAGAACAGGGGAGGCCGAAAAACTCAAAATTGGGAATGTCGTTGTAGACTGTTTTGATCGTGCTGATGGGTGGTGGAGGTTCCTGTGATCAGTCCAGGCGTTTTGGGTGGCCACGGTGGTGACCACGACGGCGATGTGGGCCTAAACCCGCGAGTTCGTCCTCGGGCCTAAAATGGCAGCTTGGGATTTTCGACGTTTTAGTCGATCTAGTAACCGGGATGATGACTCAGAGGATGAGACGAGTCTTTTAGGACCGTTTTCATCGAAAATGGTGGTCGGAGCTGAGAGCAGTCGACGGTGGGTTGGCCGTGAGCTTCTCGATCGGGGAGGTGAGGATCTTGACGTTGTTCATTGTTTTTGTTTCCACAGAACTCCTAATTTAACCCAGACGATCATGTAGGTGAAAACCCCGTCCAAAATGATCCAGTATCGACGGAGAACCGATCGGGTTGGCCCGCGGGTCACGGCGACCCGTTTACCAGTCGTTCGGGTTGAACGACGGTGAACAGTACCCGGCGCGTGGGTTTCACGCGCAGGGAGTTCAACCGGCGCGTGGGGGCGCGTGTGAGGTAATTTTGGGAAACTTCCAACATGAATTTTGTCCTATACAATGTAACGAACATTTTAGCGTTGGTTTCGTGTCGATCGGATCCCGTTTCGTTATTGTTCGGGATGTCCGAAGGTTTTAAATCCAGTTTAAAAATACTTAAAAATTCGGGAAAATTACGGGACTTGAATAAGATGTTAATGATGAGGTTAGTGATCCTCTAAATTGATTTGAACAGGATTGGGAGTCCCGGTGATAGTGGTGTGGCCCAGGAAGGCCTACGGCACGCGTATCGAGGCGCTCGGTTAAACGGTCTGTGAGTGGACATTGGTTTTATAAATTCGATGCATGCATAACTGTTTCATGATTGTTATAAATTGTGATTAAATGATTTGTTTTGGATATCGGTGAATTTATATTTTTTTCACGCATTTCGAGGCGATTTACGTGTTTGCACGTAAATCGAGATTTTTCTGGATTTGCACGGATTTCCAAAATATGGTTGGATATGATTCCATGAAACGGTTACAAATTTGATAAAGTGAAATCGGGCCAGGGGCCCAGTTGATTTATGAAATCGGGCCAGGGGCCTAGTTAACTTGTGAATCGGGCTAGGGGCCCAGTTAACTTATGAAATCGGGCCAGGGGCCCAGTTGACTTCTACATGTGATTGCGGGTCGGGGACCCTAAAACGGAATTGAATAAATGTTTTCTGGTTTACATTTTATATATATTCACATGCTAAAAACAATAGTGGTTTTGATGATATGGAAAATCTGGTTATGGCACGTTTCACGGTATTTGGGCTTGAGACCCGTCTGATGAAACTTAATGATTGGTTTGGATTTTTATCCATGTATATATATATGCCTTGCATGTGGATATCGATAAAATGTATTTGGTACTGCACTGTATAGATCCTTCCATATTATATTGTCTCCTCCGGATGAGGTACCCCGGAGAGGTCACGGGCGTCTAGTACGTCCAGCGTCTATGACGCTAAGCATCAGGTGATGCTGCATCAGGTGATGCTGTACCCGAACGGGGTTCGGGGATTTAACTCGGAAAATTGAGACCCGAGTGGCACGCGTAGCCTTGTGATTGTGACCTTATTGACGTCAGGGACGTCAGACATCAGGGATGTCGGATTGGAGTGTATAGTGCAGTGGCTAAAATAATGGTTATGGTTTATATTATATGCCTTATGGTTCATATTACTGGATTTATGAAATAACTCTTGGATTTACTTTTGGAAATTGAAACTATGCTTTGGTTTCCGGGCTAAGGCCCTAACAGTTATTTCTGAATAAATATGGGATTATTGGTTTTGGTGCATGCATATGATTTTACTGAGGGGCATAAATGTCTTATAAATGTTTTCAACAGACTTGTTTATTTTTTTTCGTCCACTCACAGCTTTTGTTTTTAATACCCTTCAGGTTGATTCCGGATACGACTGCAGCAGAGACTTGGGCATCACACACCTCCTCCATCGATCCTTACGCACTCTGGAAGCCCGTTTGGGCAATGGCAATCGGTTATCCCTTGTCTGGCGCCTCTTGTCAGACGGGAGCACGTCGCATTCCATGGTAATCCCGGGGGGATTGGGATGGGTCGTGTCAAAAATTGTCACACACGTACCGCCATGTCTCGAAATTCATTCCCAAAGCTAGTGTGATGCGTCTGCCACGTGGTGCCACGTGGCCTTATAGTTGCTAATAGGATCGCCACGTGGTTGACACATAGCTGCTAGGTGGCATCCATGTGGCTGAAACGTCACCTGTCGTGTCACTACCACATCAGCTTACTATCAGTATGCAGTCTGCCACGTGACTACCATGTCAGCTCATCTTCAACCTTGCAACAGGTCGACCCGAATACTTGGTTTCGATTTTTTCGACCCAGCGAGTTGACCTTGTCCTATCTTCCTTGTTCCTCAACTGTTTCCAAAACTTCCAACACCAAAGTTCCTCTAATTCTACCTAGAAACAAGTCTATAGACACAAAACTAATTAAAACCAAGTAAATCTCTAGGTTTTCATCTTCACAGTTTCGGCCAACTTTCTTCCTACTTCCCAGACTCTCCCAACATCTCAACCTCGCTCATTTTTTACTCTTTTGACTTTTGGGGACCTCAGAAACTTGATAGGGCCTTATTTCGCAGCTGAAAAGTCCCAAAAAATGAGGAGGCTCATGGTGAAAATTTTGAAATTTCTCAGGTTACCGTCCTTCATGGTTTCTCCTCAGTCTTTCCTTCTCTTGGTTCTCATAGTCTCCCTGTCCTTCACTTTATCTTCCTCCTAAATTAGTGGTTGTTTCTTGGGTTTGGTTGTAAGAGTTTTTCGGTTTGGGGGATAATCTCTCAAAACTTCTCAAAACCTCACTTCACTCACCATCACTACCCTTATGTAAAAACCCCCTCCTAAGTCAGTGCAACAAGTCCAATGTGATAAAAGAAATTGATAAGCATGACTAAGTAAAATATCTTCCTCAAATATGATCAAAATATCCTTTAGGTGGCAATGACCAAAACACCCCTACTAAGCCTGGGTTCGCAATATGACTAAACGGATTCTGATTCTCGCGTGCTACCTGTGTACGAGTTCAAAATTCCGAGACTTCCATAACGGTACTCACAAAAAAGTCCATATGACTTTCCATGTCAAAAGTCACAAGAACAATGGTAAGGGTAAAGCGGTCAATATCCATTAAAAGTTACCATATTACAATATCTAGTGTTTCAGACCGTTACAAGATTTCCCAAAGCCCTACAATATCTACTCCTTCACTTGCTCTTGAGCCCTACACACTTCCCACCCAGGCTTAACTGCAATATCATTAAAGCATTGCTAGCTTCTGCTCTTCCAGATTTCCCAAAGCCCAAAAATCAGCTACTGGATAGCTTCCTCCCCCCCTCCTCCTCTTTGTTTTTATGAAGATTAACCAACCACTCTCATCCATCCTTAAACTTCAGACTCGCCAACATTCGAACAACTAATTAAAAGGGACTGGAAAACCAAAAAACATGCGTAAAATGACACGAGAAGAACCTATGCTCCTGCATTTCCTCAAGTTCTCCACATATTATACATATGTTATCTACTAGTAACTTGCATCGGACAAAAATAACGTAGCTTATTTGGCACCTGAGAGTCCCAGACCTTGTCCCACTGCTTCTTTGAATCCATGCGTGAGTTATTTTCTCCCATGCCTCTTCTCTTAAGGTTTCCAATTTGGAAGAGATCCATGTCTAGGGCAGACCCTGTCTTCACCATGTATCCTCTTGCCTTTGAATAGTGCCACACTAGTTTATCTTCCAACCCGTAACTCTTGGGTTTAGCGTCTAAATTTGGCATGCTGCCTATCTATGAACTCGTGGCGACACGATCTATGTAACGGTCAAGGGTCAACCCCCAAACAGTGTCCCGAGTCAAAAGTCAACATTTTTCCCTAACTAGGGGTAAAATGGTCATTTTACATAAAATTTTCCAATTTCCAAAAATAAAGAAATTTTGGGTCGTTACAGAAGGAGAGAAGAAGCACATTAGGGAGATAAAGAAGAAAGGAAGAGACGACGAGAAGGGTGATGGTCTAGGATGAACCCAGATCCTAAACCCGTGAAGCCAAGTTTTTGGTTGTGGGTCATGAAATCAATTTGAAGCCTCTTAGCGTCCAACCAAGGATACTAGAGTGTTAGCTGAGTCCCTAAGATCAATTTGGAGCAAAAACAGAGAAGGTTTGGGCATGTGGAGTTGCAAGAAAGGTGCTGGAACCATGGCCAAAGTTTAAGGAATGAAACAGTGTTATTGAGGTGATTTTTATTTTTTATTTTGAGTTCATAGATCTCTTTTTGGAATTCCTCAGATGAATTTGGATGTTTAAAACACAAAAAACAGTGAAGAAATAGTTAGTTCCCAGTCGGGTCAGGGACCCTGAGGAAGATGATGAACAGTACCCATCACATGATGACCAGTACCCATCACATGATGACCACGCGCAGGGACTTCTGAAGATGCGTGTGGGTGCACAGGCTAAAATTTTGGATATTGGTCAACATAATTTTTAATGTTTTTTTTATGTTACGAGTCTAATGGTACAGTTTTCGAGACGATCAAACATCGTCTTTGGACTGTTTTGATTGTCCGAAGGGTTATGTATTATTTTAAATTCATTTAAAATTCCAAACAATTGGAGGATTCAAATATAAGTTATTTGGGAAGATTAGTAACCCTTAGAAGTGATTTATGATACGAGGTAAAGGTTTTGGAAATTTACGAGGAAGCGTGCACGGTAGATCTTGATTGTGGACAGTGTGTGAGTGGACCTATATTTTCTTTCTACTATTATGCTTGCATATTTAAGTATTTTAAATGTTTGATGACATTATTTTTGTGATATTAGCTGGATTATGATTTTATGTGATTTTTTTGTGATTTTACGGAAATTATTTAATTGCATGTTTTATGAGGTTTTACATGATCTGTGTTTTGGGTTTAGGCCCGATTCCTTTAACATGGTTTGGCTTAAGAAAGTGATATATGTGTTATAAATTTGTTTCTTGATATTCGTGAATTATGTGTTTAACAACCCTCCTCGGATTACTAGATTACACTCAAATGTTGTATCTTTGAGCGAGCACTCGGATGTTGTATCCCAAAGTGGTTGGCCTACCAGTAGTGCAGTTTGATGATGTGGTTGGAGCTCAGATACTGTATCCCTGAACTAGTCCTCGTATGCTATATCCATGAGCGGTGGTTATATGATGTGGTGGTTTACATACAGGTCGATGATGGATTGATTGTGTGTGATCGATGTGACGACTTTGTGTATGATTGTGTGGTGGTTTACTGATACTATTTGCTTTATGTTTTTCTTTTTTACTATTCATTTAATCGATATATGATGATTTTTCACACATATGCATAGTTTTATAAGATGAAGAGTAACATTTACGAATGTTTTTTAACTATATTTTAAAATATTTCTTTTATGCCAACTCACACGTTTTCATGATTTTGATAATCCTCTAGGGCCGTTGCAGGGAATTCGAGACAGTTCGAAAGATGGATGTATGAACTGAAAATAGCACGAGTATCCCTTGTCTTGACAAGCGTCGGGGGTAAATGCGGTAATTTGGAGTGCTTGTCGGGCGGGAGTAGGATTAGATGTCATTATTAAACGATTATATGGTCGGGTCCTTTCATTTTACTCCCCCATATTGTGTACTGTGAGACCATCTGCTTTGCCAATTCATGCCAATTCTAGCATAAGATCCTCATGGCGACTAGGGAAGGGTGAAATTCACACCTCTCCTCTTAAGAGATCCATTAATGGAGGTCCCAAACACCTCATTATATTCCTTCTCCTGAACCTCCGATCTTTTTTTCTTGCTTAAGCTATCCTCCTCAGAAGTTTCCATTAGATCCCTTTGCATGGTTCTCTTATTCTTGATACGTCTTTGTTCCTTGCTAATTTGTTATATTATTGGTCCCAAATCAAAGGGGTTAGCCCCTTGGCTCATGGGAGCCATCTCCTTTTTAGTCATGGCTCTCACGGTAGGTAGCTCCTCTGCCAAAACATTAAGGTCAATGGCATGTCCATCTTCCATAAATATTCCATTTAGCTGTAGTTTGTGTTCTAGCCCTTTAGGGGGTAAGAAAATGGATCCCTGATCTGTTATCCCCTTCTAATCAATCTGGCATCGAAGGATTTCTCCAACTTCCCCGTTCTTCATTCTTAGCTTCCTTTTGCACCTGAATTCTGGATCCTAGTCCCGAAGCTATCCTATCCCCACGACGACTATGTCTCATATTCTTCTTTGAACTACACTACCTTTGACGCGTAAACGTTCCTCAAAGGCTTCCTTATGAGGTTCTCCTTGGTATCTAAGGCTTTGAATGCCAGCAACGACCAAAGTGCCTCCCTCATATGCTCTTCCTTGAGCTTCACTTCAAATCTCTTAGTTCGATGTCCCAAGCATCGACAAATTAAACAATAGCCTAGCAAGAATTTATATTTAAAATTGACCCATGTCTTTCCCACCCCTGGGAAATCAACGTTTTCCTTTCTCATATGTGGATCGTCCACCCTCATTTGGATTCAAACCTAGAAAACTATCCCACACACTCACTTCCCCTTGATTTATCAACGTCCAATACCACCCTCAACAAGGCTTCAAGCTGCCTATGTTTTTCACCACCACCACTATCATACTAAGCATGGGTAGGCCATTCAATTGAACCCAAAATGAGTAGTGGTTCAATCACAGTCCTCAAGGGGTTCTATAACGACTTGTCCCAGAAATCGGGATTAGATTAGTGATTAATGATGGATTAGTGAAGTTAATCAGTAACTAGTTGGACGAATTCGGACGGACGATGCAAAATGACGATTTTACCCCTAGAATGGGCAAAAATATTGACTTTTAGTTCAAGTGGTCAAATGGACTTTGGTCGATGACTGTGACGTAGTTCGGGACGTCACGAGTTCATAGACATGTGGCACGTCTGATTCCAACATTCGACAAAGTTACGATGTTCGGAAGGTCGAGGGTAATTTGGTTAAAAAGGGGCAAACAGTTGACTTTTCATATGATAGGTTTTTTTCACGTAATTCAAGGACTGTTAGGTAGGTCTCGATCCCCTAAATACAACGATAGGCGGCATGCGTCCATTGGAGTTCGGATGACAAAGTTAATGGTCTAAACGTGCGAGGGGTATTTTGGTCAATTGGGTTGCATTGGGATTGGTGCCCAGTGATCAGGGGACACTTGGTTGCCTCAGGATTGGTGCCCACTCAGATTGGGACACATGTCCCTCACTGTAAAGCCGTGGAAGGCTCTCCTCATCACCACACACATTAATTTTAAAAATATAAGACATGGTTGTGCACAGGTTAGAGTGAAAAACAGAGGCTGAGCTTACAATCATACACCAACTCGAACAATTTTCTTACATGACCCATGATCCGTGAAGGAAAAAGTGTAAGGAAGGTGAAATGATGACGGTGGAAGCCACAGCGGGGCACGACTGCCAAGGTACGTCAAAACCGTGAGTTTTGTTTGAAATCGAAAAAACATAACTTGTGATTTCCTGGTTGTTGATCGATTTTAATGGGTGGAAGATGTTACTGGAGGTCTAGGGAATCGAATAAACCTAGTTTCGAGGCTTGAAATGGATGGTAAGTGACAACTCCCGTGAAATGTCCTGTTTTAGTTTAAAATGGCAACTTAAGTTTTGAAGGCTAATACTCCAATTAGTTGATCAGGTGAGGTTTTGGACTTTAAGACGAGGGTGTTGGGATTGGAACCACGGTCAGGGGTGGCTGGAATCACCAGAACACAAAGGAGGGAACTGGACCTTTGGTTGTTTGTTTGAACGGTATGATTCAGGCCTCAATTTAGTGTTCTAAAGTCGTGACTGTGTAAGACATTACTTGATAAAACTATAGAATAGATTAGGACTGAAAACGATTGAGGAATGGACGATTTAGAGGGTCGAACCGTCCACGCCGGTTCGGGTTGGACCGGTCTGAACTGAACCGGCCTGGATCGGGTTTGATTAAGCTTGAAGACAATGAATAGTATCGGTGCATGGCTCCCACGCGCAGCCCCTTTGGGCTACGCGTATGGGCGCGTGACACAGATTTTGAGGAAGGTTCCAACACGACTTTTAAAGTATTCGATGTAACGAATATTTTGGCACTAGTTTCGAGTCGATCCGACATCGTTTCGATAGGTTTCGGGATGTTCGAAGGTTTAAAGGCTAGTTTAAAAATAGTTAAAAACTCGGAAAAATTACGGGGCATTAATAGAAGCATTATGAAGTAGTTAGTGACATTATTATGGGATTTGGACAGGTTCGGGAAAGCCGATGATAGTGGATTCGCCGGGAAAGCGTAATTACACGCGTATCGAGGCAGTAGTAGGAATGGTCTGTGAGTGGACTTTGTTTTCTAACTTATGATGCATAAATAAATGTTTTATATGTTTTCTGTACGTGATTTCTATGTTTATGATTATGATCTTGATGATTTACGGTTTTTGTACGTATTTCGAGATATTTACGTAATTGCACGTTTTACGAGATATAGTTTTATGCTATGATTTGATGATAGTTTCGATACGATGATTTGGGATTTGAGATATGATTGATTTTAATGGTTTATAATGGATTTTGGAAAAGTGATTTTGGGCTTGAAGCCATGTTCATGTGATTTCGGTAAACGTGATTTCAGTTTTGGAATCGAATTTAGGAAAAAATGATTCGGATTTAGTTTTGGAACTTGAAAAGTGAATTTCTGGATTTGGGTTCAGAATGATGATTCCGGATGCCGGCTTACGGAATCATGATTGCGGATTCGGATATGGATTTTCTATGATTTTCACTTGGTTTTGGGTTTAAATACCCGGATATGGCTGGATCTGTTTTTGAGTTTAAAGACTCGATTGATTGATGACGGGGGAGGGCCCTGGATTAATATGTTTTGAGTTTAAAGACTCGGTTATTGTGATATTCCCCGAGGCCTGTTGATTGTGTTTTGAGTTTAAAGACTCGTTTATATCTTAGGAAGGCCTGATTATGCGCATGTGTTTTGAGTTTAAAGACTCGACATGCTTGAGATCCAGCAACTTGATTGATTGATGTTTTACTTTGGTTTTTCACTAGTTTTCAGATGTTTTGTGCTGTGACTCGGATGATTTGAATTTTGTGGATTTTGTATATTTTGGGCTGAGTTCCCATAATTTGATGAGGATTTATGATTTTGGGCTGAGGCCCTCGACTTGAGTTACGAATTTGAGAAAAAGAAATGATTCCGATTTTCATTGATGATTTTCTTATCTTGGATATGAAATGGTTTTATGAAAAGGTTTGCATATGCATGCATCGGTTTTTCGTGGAGGGTATAAATGTAATTTATTATAAATTGTTTTCTGAACGTATTATTTATTTTTGTCCACTCACAGTCTTTTATGTTTTTGACACCCTCTAGGTTTGATGTGGTGCGGGCTGTTGTTAGAGAGAGATGAAGACATCACACACGCGATCCACAGTAGATTCTGCGTGCTCTAGGAAGTCTGGAAATTTTGGACGGTTCACTTGGGAATCTCTTGTCTGGCTTACGTGTTACGTGGAGGTAAGACGTCGGTTTAGCCTTCATGTCATGTCGCACATAAGTTAGACGAGAGTATGTCTTAGCCCTTAATCCGGGGGGATTGGGGGTAGGTCGTGTCAGGTTCAATTCCCCGACCTTTCCTCTAAGATAACCAAGAAGTCCATGAAGGTCCAGGGTTTCATTTCTAGAACATGATGCTTGTCTCTTTCTACCTTGAAGCATGCTAGGAACTGCCTTTCATCTATTGCTTGATGCTCACGATGCCTCTGCCCTTCTAGAGCCACATGACTAGGTGTAACGACCCCGTCCCGAATTATCGGGATTAATTAAGAATAAATGATGGATTAGCAAGGCTAATCAGGGATTAGACAAGGATTAATGGACGTTCAGGGCGAAATTACGATTTTGCCTCTGAACGGGGTGAAAAGTTAACTTTTGACCCGGGAGGTCCGATGGCCGAGGACCGTTACGAAGATCGCGTCGATACGAGTCCGTAGACAGGCGGCACGTCGAAATCGGACGTTCGACAGAAAAGTTACTGTTTACGGAAGTTCCGAGGAACTATTTACGGCGGCACGTTTTACGAGGAAAGTGGACTTTTGTCCTATTGTGGGCCTGACTACGCCCAAACTACGCATTAAATTAAACACGTAATTTGAGTATTGTGCAATTTAAACCCTTTTTGTGTAGATGTAGTATTGGTAAATAGGGATCGTTCTTAACCGGGGAAATTAGGGAACATTAATAATGTGTTAGTGGGAGATGAATAAAAGAATAATGAATTAAAGAATTAAATAATAAAAGAATTAAATAATCAAATAATTAATAAATTAAAGAATAGATAAATAAGAGAATAAAGAAATAAAATAATCAAAGAATAAAGAATTAAAAGAATAAAAGAATAAAAGAATAAAGAATAAAAGGATGAAAGAATAAAAGAATAAAGAGGGGGGGTTTTGAAAAGATTTATAACTAAATTAAAGAAAACACTAATTAAGAATTAAAATGCAAATGCTCATGCTAATTGGAACTTACAAACCATAGAGTAGTTTCATAGACAAAACCCACACTTTTACGTAAGTAATTTCGAATTAACAATCACATTATTTAAACTACTTCTAAAAATAGACTTCTTTCTAACATTTTGCTCATAATAAACCAATCACGAAATCTTACATTCATCATCTCAAATACTTACATATATCTTTCAATATTATAAATGCATCAACCATTAATGTGCGTCAAACATCAATATGCTTCAAACATTTACAACATGATTTACCTTAAGTTTATAATTAAATGCGCCGACAGCGATCAACATTTAATCTCTTCAATTCTACTCTAAGTGCACCGACAGCGGATAAAACACTTAACATCAAATTGAAGTTTAAGCACTAAAACATATGAAGTAAAAGAAATTCAAAAAGTAAAACACATGGAGATTGCATTCTTACTTACAAATGTTAGAAAGAAAATACCAAGAACAATAGTAAAGAAGATGAAAATAACAGAAAAATAACATAAATTACGAATAAGAATTAAAAGGAAACTAATTAATAAGAAAATCTACAAGAAGTAAAAATGGTCCCCAAAATTGTCTCTCAAAAGAGAGAAACAAAAGAACTAAACTAAGAACTAAGAACTAAGAACTAAGAAAAATGAAAGAAATGGAAGAATGAAACTAATTGGGGACTCCCAAAATACAAGGATTGAAGCCCTATTTATAGGTGGAAAAAGCTATCAATTATAATATAAAAATACAATAAAAAATGTGGAATAATGGAATGATGAGTAGTAAAGATTTGTAATGATGTTTAGAAGTGGTTTGAGTTGTAAAATTGCAAAATTGGGTTGGAAAGTGGAAGGAATTTGGGTGGAAGTTGGGTGGAAATTGGGTGGAAGCTGCTGGAAAAGAATTCAGCAGAGAGCTGCTGAAAATCAAAAGCAGAATTCGGCGGGTGCTGGCTGAATGGAGGAAAAGGGACTCGGCGGCAGGCTGCTGAAGAGAGGGTGGAGACTTCGGCAGGCGCGCGCCGAAGAGGACGCTGGCGGTTCGGAACACGCTCGCCGAAGGGAAATCTGGGCTGAGGAAGGCTGACGCGCTGAATTGGACTGGGCCGCACGGCTTGGACGCGGGCCGAACCTGGGGCTGGGCTTGCGGGCTTGCGGACTGGGCTGAATTTCTTTTTCTTTTTCTTTCTATTGGGCTGCAGCATTTTATTGGGTTTGGGCTGCACAATTAATTAATTTAATTAATTTAGTAATATTTCACCGAAATTCGTCCATAATTTATTTGTTAAAATTCCGATCGAGACGATTCTTTCGCCAAAATACTCCAAATTACAAACTTTATTTATTTAAACAAAAATAACACAAAATAAATTATTTTATCTATTTATTTAATATTTTAATATTAAAAGCTAAGTATAAAGGGTATAAAATAATATAAAATAATGCTTAATTGAGGACCTATCAAATACCCCCACACTTAAACTTTGCTAGTCCCTAGCAAATACTAAAATTAAACTACGAATTCAAAACAAGTAACCTTTAACCATTTGTCTCAATATTTCATTATTACAATCATGGCATAAAAGATTTTTACTTAAAGCGTTTAAGCATATGGAATTCAAGAGTTAATACATTGTAACAAAATGTTTCAACAATTATGAAAATGAGTAAATATGGTGAAATGGATCTCAACATGAATAAAACAAGTATGAATCAACTCACAAGGATATGCACTCATAAATTCACTCAATTTTGTAAGGGTTTGTGTTTGCACTCAAAGTATGTGAGAAATACTCACATAATCGAAATGAAGTATTTTTGCAAAATCTCAAACAAACACCTCAAGATAAAAACAACACATACTTGCGCAAATGAACCAAAACCATAAGCTTACTCAAGTGATTAACTCAACTAATCAAAATTTACCATCTTAAGGATCATAAGGTCTTTACGAAGGTTGTAATGGGGCTAAGTTTAGAGGCAAGGAATATATAGGACAAGTGGTGCTCAATTCGTTCCAAGACTCAATAGACTCCCAAAACGTATCATAACTTCCCAACCTTAGTGCAATGATGTCAATAATCCATCCCTTCGAACATATGCCTAATTTCATCATGTTGGGCCTCACAATCATTCATTGTGTCGGATTTACAAATGTGAGGGACTTAACTCAAACATTACATAACCAAACCTTATTACCTTGATCGAGACTCAACTTTTTTTTTCTTTTTTTTTGATTTTTTTTTATATCAAGGTAATAACATGTATCAACAATACAACAAAACTTGAGTCGGTAAATCCAAATAATTCACATAAAAGTCTTTTCAACATCATCATTTTCTCCTTACACAATCTTTATATCTTCAACCGAGTTCTTGGAACAAGGGTAAAGGATGTCTATACTAAGCTCAAGTGTTTAGATAATCATGGTGATGAAAGAAAGGCTTAATGTGGGCTCGAAATGGTTAAAACTAAGGGGGTCGCAACTTGTGCACACAAAATAGGGAACATGGATGTTTGAATTTGTGGTGTTAACCCTAATGCCTTAATCATTTCCAAAATCAGAGAGTTTATTGACTTAAAAGCTTTGAAAATCACATAGAATAAGTTCTAGTACTCTAGAGTTCATTAAAAGCTATGGCAAGCAGTTATGAGGCATATGTATATCAATTTAAACAAAGAACTTATGAATCACTCATCAAAGATGTATATAAAGTTCTAAAGCTCACATAAGGTTCATATGATTCATACTTATCTTATTATGCTCGTTTATATACCAATTTACATGCATTATCTTCAAGTTATAACACTTAATCACAAAATATTAACAAAAAAATTCAAGTTGTAGTGATTATCTTTATGGCCATAACATATTCATTTTTGTTCATTTATATCATTGACAAGTTAAATGGCAACTTAAGACTCATAAAAACACTAAGTTAAAACAAAAAAATTCAAGAAAACAATTTTTTTTTCATTTTTTTCACCTTTTTTTTTTATAATTTTTTTCAATTTTTTTTTTGTTTTTTTTTTTGAACAATTAAAATTGTAAACCATTCCCCCACACTTAAATTCTACATTTTCCTCAATGTAGGAAAATACGAAGTAATTAAACATAGAATCAAAGTAAGGAAGATGATTTACAAAAATAATAGGAAAACATTAAATAAACAAAATAAAAGAGAGTAAAGGGTAGAGGATAGCAAATCTGTATTGATGACTCCTTCACATCCCGGGAACACATTGGGTTGCCTCCCAACAAGCGCTTGAAGTTTAACGTCCATCCAGCCTAGACAGAGATGCAAGTTAGTTAGTCAGAGATGTACGTTAGTCAAGAATGCAAATTAGATATGCAAATTGAAGTTAAGGATGCAATTTGAGTTAAAGATGTAAGTTAGAGGAAGAGTGCAATGCAAGTTAAACTACATATGCAAGTTAAGTGAAAATGCAAGTTAAATGAAAGATGAAATGCAAGTTAGAATGAAAGATGAAATGCAAGTTAGAATGAAAGATGCAAGTTAGTTACACTAAAGATGCAATTTAATTTTGTCATGACAAATAATGTAAATTAAGATATAAACAATATTTAAATGTCGGGGGAAGTCAAAGATATATATGGTTCACATAGCTTCAAAGTTTAGATGGAGACTTATACGTCCGTGCGGCCCAAGTAAATATCTTGGATTAATTCAACTGTTTGGGCAAGTTCAAAAGTGACCAGGTTAGAAAGAATACACATAAGAGGCAGGGCTAATTTCTTAGACCCAAACCCCGTTATAAGTACCGTCTCTTGTCCTAGACATCACCCTCGAAAATTTCTTACTCCAGAGGAATTAAGATGACTCAAGTGTTAACAATTACCATGGGTGAGAGTTAATAGAAGAGTCTTCGCCGATTAAAGATTAAAATCTAAACTTCGAAGCACAAGTGATCTACATATAGCCGAGACTAATGCATGAATGCAATAACTATTTACAAGTATGTTTTTATGCACAATTTACAAATATAACATGACAATTACATAAGAACAATTTATATAAGTATGAACAATTTATTTACAAGTATGGTTTCATTCACAAGTAATGATATTTACAAAACAAGAAGTCCATGAAGGTCCAGGGATTCATTTCTAGAACAAGATGCTTGTCTCTTTCTGCCTTGAAGCATGCTAGGAACTGCCTTTCATCTATTGCTTGATGCTCACGATGTCTCTGCCCTTCTAGAGCCACATGACTAGGTGTAACGACCCCGTCCCGAATTATCGGGATTAATTAAGAATAAATGATGGATTAGCAAGGCTAATCAGGGATTAGACAAGGATTAATGGACGTTCAGGGCGAAATTACGATTTTGCCTCTGAACGGGGTGAAAAGTTAACTTTTGACCCGGGAGGTCCGATGGCCGAGGACCGTTACGAAGATCGCGTCGATACGAGTCCGTAGACAGGCGGCACGTCGAAATCGGACGTTCGACAGAAAAGTTACTGTTTACGGAAGTTCCGAGGAACTATTTACGGCGGCACGTTTTACGAGGAAAGTGGACTTTTGTCCTATTGTGGGCCTGACTACGCCCAAACTACGCATTAAATTAAACACGTAATTTGAGTATTGTGCAATTTAAACCCTTTTTGTGTAGATGTAGTATTGGTAAATAGGGATCGTTCTTAACTGGGGAAATTAGGGAACATTAATAATGTGTTAGTGGGAGATGAATAAAAGAATAATGAATTAAAGAATTAAATAATAAAAGAATTAAATAATCAAATAATTAATAAATTAAAGAATAGATAAATAAGAGAATAAAGAAATAAAATAATCAAAGAATAAAGAATTAAAAGAATAAAAGAATAAAAGAATAAAAGAATAAAGAATAAAAGGATGAAAGAATAAAAGAATAAAGAGGGGGGGTTTTGAAAAGATTTATAACTAAATTAAAGAAAACACTAATTAAGAATTAAAATGCAAATGCTCATGCTAATTGGAACTTACAAACCATAGAGTAGTTTCATAGACAAAACCCATACTTTTACGTAAGTAATTTCGAATTAACAATCACATTATTTAAACTACTCCTAAAAATAGACTTCTTTCTAACATTTTGCTCATAATAAACCAATCACGAAATCTTACCTTCATCATCTCAAATACTTACATATATCTTTCAATATTATAAATGCATCAACCATTAATGTGCGTCAAACATCAATATGCTTCAAACATTTACAACATGATTTACCTTAAGTTTATAATTAAATGCGCCGACATCGATCAACATTTAATCTCTTCAATTCTACTCTAAGTGCACCGACAGCGGATAAAACACTTAACATCAAATTGAAGTTTAAGCACTAAAACATATGAAGTAAAAGAAATTCAAAAAGTAAAACACATGGAGATTGCATTCTTACTTACAAATGTTAGAAAGAAAATACCAAGAACAATAGTAAAGAAGATGAAAATAACAGAAAAATAACATAAATTACGAATAAGAATTAAAAGGAAACTAATTAATAAGAAAATCTACAAGAAGTAAAAATGGTCTCCAAAATTGTCTCTCAAAAGAGAGAAACAAAAGAACTAAACTAAGAACTAAGAACTAAGAACTAAGAAAAATGAAAGAAATGGAAGAATGAAACTAATTGGGGACTCCCAAAATACAAGGATTGAAGCCCTATTTATAGGTGGAAAAAGCTATCAAAAATAATATAAAATACAATAAAAAATGTGGAATAATGGAATGATGAGTAGTAAAGATTTGTAATGATGTTTAGAAGTGGTTTGAGTTGTAAAATTGCAAAATTGGGTTGGAAAGTGGAAGGAATTTGGGTGGAAGTTGGGTGGAAATTGGGTGGAAGCTGTTGGAAAAGAATTCAGCAGAGAGCTGCTTAAAATCAAAAGCAGAATTCGGCGGGTGCTGGCTGAATGGAGGAAAAGGGACTCGGCGGCAGGCTGCTGAAGAGAGGGTGGAGACTTCGGCAGGCGCGCGCCGAAGAGGACGCTGACGGTTCGGAACACGCTCGCCGAAGGGAAATCTGGGCTGAGGAAGGCTGACGCGCTGAATTGGACTGGGCCGCACGGCTTGGACGCGGGCCGGACCTGGGGCTGGGCTTGCGGGCTTGCGGACTGGGCTGAATTTCTTTTTCTTTTTCTTTCTATTGGGCTGCAGCATTTTATTGGGTTTGGGCTGCACAATTAATTAATTTAATTAATTTAGTAATATTTCACCGAAATTCGTCCATAATTTATTTGTTAAAATTCCGATCGAGACGATTCTTTCGCCAAAATACTCCAAATTACAAACTTTATTTATTTAAACAAAAATAACACAAAATAAATTATTTTATCTATTTATTTAATATTTTAATATTAAAAGCTAAGTATAAAGGGTATAAAATAATATAAAATAATGCTTAATTGAGGACCTATCAGGGCCCCAGATATCTTGTTTCTGGCCCAATGGATGAGTGACAATGGTCACCCATCCATTACCTAGTATGATCACTTACATGCATCTCCATTCCCTTCATCTGTTTTCCATTCGACCATCTCACCAAACCCGTTCAACCCAAAAATCCAACCCCTTCCCCCATTTGAATCTGAGAAAGGAACTGAGAGTGGCTAAGAGTACTTGGGAGGTTGGACAACGACGGTGAAAGTGGTGGGCCGCCGTGGACGGCGGAGGAACGGTAAGAACCGAAACCTTTTGTTTTTCAAATTTTAAATCCCTCGTTTTGGACGTTTAGGGAGGGTTTTTGTTGATGATGTGATGTTTGGGTGGTCCATACAAACCTGTGAGGCCGATTTTGAACGAAGGAAAACAGTGGTACGATTTTGAACGGGAGAAAACAGAGCTAGGAAAATCCATTGAAAGGTAATCTTCTAGGCTTTATTTTATAATTTTGAATCCATAAATTGGTAGGAATTGAAGAAACATATATATAGGAATTGAAAGCGGAAGAAACAGACCAAAAATGAGGGAGGAATGGACTGGACCGGTTCCGCCAGTCCAGTCGGACCGGATTTACAGGTGGACCGGTCGGACCCGGTCTGCCGAAGGACAAGGGTGGTACTGTGCAAGGGCACGTGAGCCACACACGCAGTCCCTTTGGGCGGCACGTGGGGGCGCGTGAAGCATTTCCTGGAGAAGGTTCCAACATGTAATTTCATCTATACGATGAAACGAACATTTTGGGACTGGTTTCATGTCGATCGGACGTCGTTTAGATATAGTTCGGGATGTCCGAAGGTTTCAGAGCGCTTCTAAAAATAGTTAAAAATTCTAGAAAATTACGAGGTTTAGTGAGGGGTTAATTAAGTAGTTAGTAACCCTCTAAATTAATTTGGACATGTTAGGGAACCGAGGAGGCGACGATTGGCTCGGGAGAGGCTTATGGCGCACGTATCGAGGCGCGACTTCGGACGGTCTGTGAGTGGACCTTTCATTCTAACCCAATGCATGCATAAATTTTTTATATGTGTTTTAATACATGTTTTGTGATGTCATGAGTGCATTTTTTTATGGTAGCCTAGGATTTACGTATTTGCACGTATTTTGAGATTTTTGATTTTATACGATACTTATACGTGCTAGGTTTTCAATGAGGGTTTAATGAATGGATTTTGGTTTTGGAAATATGAAATCGGGCATTAGACCCATTTAATTGTAAACCCTCGAACTTAGAGTCCATTTGATTCGATAAGAAATCGGGCTGGAGGCCCATTGAGTTATACGATAGGGCCGAGGGCCCCGTTGGTTTACGAATTTAGGCTTGAGGCCCAGTTGGTCGTAATATCGGGCTTGAGGCCCCTTTGATTGTGAAATCAGGTTTGAGGCCCCATTGATTGTGAAATCGTGCTCGAAGCCCCATTGATTTATGGTTTCGGGCTTGAAGCCCCGTTCGTTGTGATTTCAGGCTAGAGGCCCAATTGATTGTGAAATTGGGCTTGAGGCCCCGTTATTGTGGTATCGGGCTTGAGGCCCTGTTGATCATGAAATTGGGCTTGAGGACCTGTTGGATTTTGAAATCGGGCTTGAGTCCCAATTATGGTTTACGAAATGAGAATTCGGGTTTGAGACCCTATTGAATTGTGGATTTAGGCTGAGGCCTGTGAAAATGGATTTGAATTGGATTCGAGGAATCCTGTAGAGATTCGGGTATGAGACCCAGTTGACAAAAAAAGTATTTTGAAATGTATAAACCCTTCACATGATTTGATTGGTCTCCTCTAGCCGTCTACCTGGAGAGTCATGATCCACTACCCGGAGTGAGTATCCCCATAGGGAGCACATTCCGGGAGTGGGAGTTATGATATGGTCTCGGACTGGGTTCAGAGACAGCCATCCAGACGTCATAGATCCTAGATGTTGGATAGAGCCTCCCAGATGGAGAATTCCTGGGGGTAGACTCGGAGTGAGACCCCGAGTAGTGTGCACACTTAGATAGAGATGAATCGTGACATATATCGGGGATGTGTTCCCTAGAGGCTGTGTGCCCCGAGTTGGTATCTTCTCGGAAGTGCCGAGGATGGGTTATACGTATGTCTATACGTATGTGGTTTTCTTACGGAAAGAGATTTGGGGGCGGAGACCCCGTGTTCTATGTTTTGAAAAGAGGTTTACGGCGGAGACCCCATGTTCTATGTTTTGGGAAGTGGTTTGGGGCAGAGGCCCCGTGTTCTATGGTTGGTATTTCACTGAGAATAGTTTTGGGCTGAGACCCACGTTGAATGGATTTGGGCAGAGTCCCACTTGTGTTTGATTTGGGCTGAGTTCCCATATGGTTTGTTTTACGGTTTTGGGCCAAGGCCCTTACGGTTTTGTAAATATTTGATAAATAGTTTTCGAATGCATGCATGTTTTTAGTGAAGGGAATAAATGATCTTTTGTGAAAATGTTTTTATTAAAAATGTTTGTTTTGTCCACTCACGACTTTTGATGTTTTGAATGCCCTTTAGGTTGATGGCGGATGCAGGCTGTAGCAGAGACCGAGACATCACACTCATCTTCCGGATCCTGGCGCTCTCTGGTAGTCCCGGTTGAGCTAAGGACGGAATTATCCCTGGTCTAATACTTCGTGTCAGACGGGAGCAGGCACGTCCCACGTTAATCCTAGAGGATTTTGGACGGGTCCTGTCACTAGGTCGATAAATGCCTCACCATTAACCATGCGCTTAAAATAGACTTATGTCACTACAATGAACGTAAACACTAGCGGTGTTAGGATTCAAGATATGTTGCGATGATTGATCATGTGATGATCCTATAGAACTGTAGTGATGACCCAATGATGGTGCACTACCTGATCCTAGCCTCACATATTGTTTAATGATGCACCAGTTGTCCTATTCCCTTCTTACAGCTGTCAATTGATGATTGGAGTTGTTAGGAAACTGTTAGGACAGTTACTAGTGTTAGCAAAGTGTTTCCTTATTATACAAGAAATATTGTAGTGTATATAAGGCGTAATTTAATGAATGAATGTAAATAAGCAAAAATCAATTCAACAATTTCTTCTTTTCTCTCATTCTCTCATTCTCTCTTCTTTGTTGTGCTCTCCTTCTTAATAAACTCAAACACTCCTCAACTCTTAACAAGAGACATCCTCGACTTCCTTTTGTTCTAGTTTTATTCCAAGCTTCTCTCGTTTCGATTATTTGAAGTTGGTCCCAAACTTATGCTCTAGATCATAGTTTATCTTTCTATCTACAGGTAATTTTCACTTATAAATACACTCATTCTCACTCAATTTAAATTAATAAATTAAAATAAAATATTACTTGGACCAAACCTAAGATACTGTATTAGTGATTAATTATGGAGTTTTCCAATAATCATTCCTAATAAATAGGTGGCCATTTGCTCATAAATTACATTGTACCCTTTGTTTTTGTGTGCCCTAATAGAATATTAATGCAACCCCAACTTTTAGTCATATGTTAAAAAAACATAGGGAAATTTATTCATCATCTTGCACCCATGTTCTTTTTTTCACTTTTTTTTTTGTCCTTTTGTAAGGCTAAATGTTATTTTTTTTAATCTTGCTTATGTAAATATAGTAAAACTAGAAATGTGAAGGAAATTATACATATTTAGCATCGATTTTTTTATCCTGACTAATTTTTTTTTACTATACATTGAATTGAATTGAATTAAGTATGATTGAATTTTTAATTTTAATTATAATAACTTGCTTGACAGTTAGCTTCAAGTCATCAAATAAAAGAAGAAAAATAAATAAATAAAAACCAATATTCATGTTATTTTCTTTCGTTTGTCTTTCTCTTAACTTCTTTCAATTTCATCATTTTTTTTAACACTAATCACTGCACCTTCAACAAACTTGAGGCCACCATTTGCAACTTGGGGATGTCTCCCAGCTTAAACTTGGTTTTTGAATACCAGTCCAAATTATGAAAACGAGAGAAAATAATTTTATATCTCCATATTGATAAATACATTTCTGTTGATGCAAAAATCGTTCGGTCTCGTAAAATTCCTTCTCGATCCCTACACACACAAACTAAAATCAAACGGGGTTAAGGTTGAATCCCAGGGGAGGTGGTTCAACCGTAAACGCTCTGATGCTTAAATCAGTTTTCTGTGAGAGAATAATCTGACAAAGCATTTGCATAAATTTTTTATTACCTTTAGAAGTGAGATGAGGTCTTCTATTTATAGTGAAACCTTGAGAGTCACCGGAGCGTCTGATTGGTTGAAGAAGAAAGTATTAAATAAGTGATTGTACAAAGTGTAATCATTTATTTATTGATGAATAAATAATTTGCTGGGAAGTTATTTATTATCGGCATTAATCTGATTAATTAATATATTTAGCTGGTAAACATATTGAATTAATGTGGAGATCGTAACATGGTGATGTCAATTTTACCAAGGGTAATATTGGCATTGTGGGAATCGTTGGCCACGTAGCAGCTCCTGAATATTTCGGTAATTTATGGTTCCACAAATACCCCCACATCGCTTAGGAATTCGAGGAATCCTAAGAGATGTAATTTCCTTGTGGTTCGAGTAAACTACGCTTTAATATTTGTATGTGAGAGTTGGACTCCCTTTTCCTGAATATAGTTGGACATTAACCTTGAACTTTCCCCAATTGGAATTCTTTGGGCTTGTAATCCTACTTTGAATTGATCTTCAGAGCCCGATTAACCACTAGGGTTTTCATAATTTTCTTTATTTAAATGAGAGTACGTGACTCTTATTTTCATAAAGAAAATTAAATCTCAATAGCGGTTTAGGTTGAAGGAGTTCATTTTTTTTTGTAATATCTCTGTCATTCCTCAATGTTCACAGGTTCAATGGTGCAATGGAAATCCATTGTTGTGGCCAAGGGAGGAAATGTGTGAGGTAGTGTTGGGGCTGCTTTTGTCTGGGTCGGAAGCAACCGTGGCTGGCGTGCGGGTGATGGGAAGGCCGCAAGCATGTCTGAGGCGTGACCCGCGGGTTACAGTTGGAGGAATACTCGCGAGTAGGCACAAGTGGGACGTGGGCACGGCTGGAGATTGGTTGGCGCGTGGGCACGGCTGAAGCGTGCGGCCGATAGGGGTGAAGGCAAGCGTGCAGACTTGTGGACGCACGAGCCTTTCGGCGCGATTCTTCTGCTTGTTACATTTTTTTTAACAGCTGCTAAGTAGCAACTATGTAACATATATATATATATATCTCTTTGTTTCTACCGATCATCAACAAAAGCAAAATTCGCTTTTGCTTTTGTGTGTAATGTAATATATATATATATATATTATTAATATATTATTTTAATATATATTTTATGTATTATTTTTATCTTTTGTTCAATTTCGATCTTTTGCAGATTTAGATAGCCCTGGATGTCGGATTGCAACGATTCAAGCGGTGGTGCGCTCTACTCTTCGAGACGATCATTTCAAGATGCATGAAGGCATACTTTTGGTGGGGTCTCGAAGAGCTCATTTTTATGGAGCAACCGTCGTAAGACCATCTGGTGGCGTATCCGAAACTTGTTGTAGCTTCTGACTTCAAGAGACGATGGACTTGACATCAAGACGCTCCTCTAGTTGACTCACTTGTGGTGTTTTGTGGATAGAAGAGTTTTACGCATTGGTGGACTTGTCATCTCCAAGTGCGAGTGGAGCTAGCATCAAGACCTTTAATGGGTGAGGCATGAAGTTCCATGACTTGAAGTGTGACGAGTCACAAGGCGATGCGCACTCCAACTTCGGGGCGAGGCGCGCTACACTACAGTGAGGGTCATGATATGGTGTAAGGCGAGGTGCAGCAGAATGCAAGGAAATGTGCAGCAGAGTGCTAGGCAAGGCGCAGAAGAGTGCGGCGCGAGGTGTAGTAGAGTGCAAGACGCGAGATGCAGAAGAGTGCAAGATGAGGTGCAGCAGAGTGCAACGCGAGCTGTAGCAGAGTGCAAGACGCGAGATGCAGCAGAGTGCAAGATGAGGTGCGGCAGATTGTAAGACAAGGCGAAGCAGAGTGCAAGACGAGGCATGCTGTAAGTGCGAGGCGATGCATGGTGCAACTAGAAGGTGATACATGCTACAAGTGCGAGGCGATGAGTCCCATCACTTGGCGTGCGACATGTCTCAATCCAGCAGAGTGCAAGACGAGGTTAGAGCAGAAGGTGATGCACTAGATGGAACGAGGCTCTCTTTCCAAAGACTATACTCCTGGTGCTTGATAGGTAGAAGAGCTCAGTGCATGGATGGACTCGCCATATTCAAGTGCGGGTGGAGCCAACATCGAGACCTTCAACGGGGGAGGCGCGAAGCTCCATGACTTGAAGTGCGGCATGTCAAGGCGAGACGTGCTCCATCCTCAAAGCAAGCTTCCCATGATGTTAGGCGAAGTGCATGTGGTGCCATGAAGTAACTGAAGCTTTCCAATGAGTTGCTTTGGATGACAGATGGCCTTCCAGAGACTTGATCTTCAAGGCCTTACTGAGCTCAAAATGGGGTAGTAACAAGGCGGAACATAGAATGAAGGATCGATCATGCCCCCTACAAAACTCGAGATGTCGTACATCATCGCCTAATTGAAGGAAGAGAGCTTGGAGATGCCATCATCTAGACGCTGAAGCTAAACTGCGTGAAGACACATGACACCAAACTATTGTTTCGTCTTAGAGTTGAAAGTCAAGCTGCTTTGTAGCCGTCGTCGAGTCAAGCAGTGGTGAAGTCTCTTTTGTGAAGCCAGCTATGCCAAGTAGGCGATGTTGAGGAGGTTTCCCCCATTGTTTGAAGAAGTTCATGGACGATGTGTCACTGGAAGTCCACGATGGGATGAATGAAGGACTCCAAGGCTTGCTCATGGGTTGACGGAGAGAGTCTGAGGTCGTGTTGTTCCTGGTGATGAGCTTCATGTTCCTTCTTGGCTCGTAGCTTGATCTTAGTATTGAACACATTTGAGCATTCAACTTGTGAATTGCCAATTTCTTTCATTTTCATTAATAGAAGCCTTCCATTTTTTGAGTGTTTTGTGATTTTCGGCATATTTGACCTTTGTGTAGTAATTTTGGTATTTTGACTTCGTTTTATCTTTGAATTGAGTGCTGTTGGTGGGGTTGGAAAGCTGAGTTCCATACTCTTCTACTGCCATCAATTAGCTTGTTCCAAGACAATCTGAATTGGGCCTTGTAGGATTGGACGAACCTTGTGCTCGTGTGCTGGTTCATGCAATTGACCTTTGTGTGCTAAAATGTTCGCGGGGAACTCGTCACAACTTGGAATTGAGTAAGATCAATGGCTTTGTAAAGCTGACTTCCATTGCTTTCTAAATCCGTCAACCTCATATCAGGGTGATCAAAATTCAGTGGTCTATGACTGAATGGATCTCGTACTCATGCGCTGGTACGTGCAGTTGACCTTCGTGTACAAAAATGTTCACTGGGAACTCGTCACAACTCGGAATTGAGTGAGGTCAATGACGTTGGAAAGCTGACTTCCGTATCATTTTAGGTCCATCAAGCTCATGTCAGGGTGAGCAAAATATAGCGATCTATGATTGAATGAATCTCAATCCCGTGCACTGAAATGCAGAATTGGACATCGCATGTTAAAACATTTGCCCACTGTTTGTCATGGCCTTGTGGTTGCCCCTCTTGGTGGGGTTGGAAGCGTTTTTTAGTAGCTTTTCGAGTCCAAAAATTCAAGTTCTTGGATGGTTTCATGTGCTTCGCTCGGAGGAGCCTTGAGCGCTTGGCGTGGTGAAGTCGTGGCGTAACCCGCATGGTGAAGACTTGTTGTGCTTTGCGTGGCAAAGACTTTGAGTTTTTTGTGTTACGAAAGCTTTGAGTGCTTCACGTGGCGAAGGCTTAGAGTGCTTCGCATGGCGAAGGCTTAGGTGCTTTGCGTGGTAAAGGCTTAGAGTACTTCACATGACGAAGATTTAGAGTGCTTTGCGTGACGAAGGCTTTGAAGTGTTTCGGGTGGCGAAGGCCTAGTGCTTTCTAAACAAAAGCGTAGGCGATAAGACAATTTCATTAGACGTTGAAATGAAACATCTTGAATCTTATTGAAATATGCTATGTGAGAAAAGTAGGCAGTGAGCCGAATTTTAACTACAAAATTTGTGTCTTTGATGATGACTTGGTCACTGATTCAGTTTCCTAGTTTTTCCCTGCAACTCGGACTCGACAATGATGGTGTCCATGCGGATCATCTTTTGTGCGGGTTCCTGGGGGACTTTGTTTCCAAGACGTTCCGTTGCATTTTTTCTGACGTACTCGGTGCAGTGTCTTTCCTTCAAGAGATCCCGGAGGTATCTTTCGAAAGTCTGGCAAGAGCTTATATCGTGCCCATAGCAATTGTGATAGGCACACCATTTTGTGTTGTTGGTCCTCTCCTGGTCGCCTTTGATGGGAGCTAGTCTTTCGAACCACGACTTTTTTTTTATCTGATTGTATATTTGGAGGAAAGGTACCAAAAACTGTGTGTTTGGTTTGGCACCCGCAAACGTGTTGGATTACGGGTTCCCATTGCGCTCGATAGCTTTCTCGACTGAGTTCCCGCGGTGGGCATCATCCTTTGGCTGCACAAACGCCTTTGTGGGATGTTCATCTTCCTCGACGTGGTTGGCGGCATATGTGGTATTTTTCTCGTCCTCCCAGCATGCATGTCGCTCCGCCAAGGACAGTATCTTTGTGAAACTTCGGGCGTTGCTCATGACGATGTCTCCGTAGGGCTGGCTCTCCCGCGGTAGGCCTTGTTTAAATGTCATGGTTGCGACGAGATCGCTGCAACCAACAATGTGGGACTTCTCTTCGCAATACCTCCGGATGTATTACCGCAAGGTTTCCTTAGACCTCTTTCGGATGGTGAAGAGGTGGTCATCCTTAACTTCGATGGTGTGAAGCTGTGAGTACTCCTTCACGAAAGCAAGGACCAACTCTTCGAAGGAAGTGATTGATCTCCAGGGGAGATGGTTGAACCATGTCGTCGTCTGACCTTGCAACTAGGCTTGGAAAACTTTGCACATGAGCACGTCGTTGTGCATGTGAGGTACCATGAGCCCCTGATAGTAATTGATGTGCTTTGCTCAATCAGAGGTTCCTTTGTACTGATTGAAGTTTGGTGTTGAAAATCGCGCGGGAATGACTCCTCCTCAATGTCCCTCACAAACGGCGAAGATGATGACGTCTGAATCGGGCGCCAAAGGTCATCCTCCAAGTCTCCGTCGCGTTGAACTCCCTGGAGGCGTCGATCTAGCATCCTTCCGACGTCTTCAGCATGCAATGATCCTTCATGACGGGGGTTCCCACACCAGGTCAAATGGCATCGACTCCCTTGAGTTGCAGAAGGTTTGGCTCTCGAGCGTACTAGAGAGTAAGTCTCGTCTTCCTCGCTGTGGTCATCCATGCTTTTAGAGTCATGGTAGAATCGTCCATTCGAGTGGGTGTGTGACACATGGGAGATTACTTGCTGTCGTTGGCAGTCGCGTGGGTACTCAATGAGTGAAAGTGCTCCTGGGCGTCCTCCGAGTCGCTCCCGAACCGAAGGCCTCGGTCGGCCTTGGCCTCCTACTCTGGGGGTGTAGCTTTCCTCCCCTGAGTCCTTCACCGATGCGTCTCGGGAAATTGTCTGGCAGCGAACATGCTTTTTGCCGGTGCGTCTCGGGACTTCCCCTGGTGCCTTGCAAGGTTCATTGTATTTCTCAGAGGTTCTAGATGTCCCAATATCCCCCAACAGCTATTGCAAAAGCTCCGATTGGACCTGAACTTGGTTGCTCAGTTGCTCGACCTGTTGTGTCAGTCCAAGTCGCGGAGGTGACCCCCTAAGTGCTTGCTCATAATGAGTAGCATGTTGGGGTGCACGTCGCGCGTCTTTAGACAGATGCGACGAACCATGTCTCCCTGGTACCTGAGTGTTGGCCTGTGAGTTGCGCAGGGCGTCCAAGTACCTCCTTACGTCCCAGCTGGCAGGGGGCTGATTTGGGACTCTTAGAGATGATTTTCCCGCCAGCAGCTCGTACGTTTGTTGAAAAAACGCCGCGCCTGCCCCCATTGCAAGTGGGGGGTTCACAGTAGCAGCGACCATGGGGAACGTTCCAAAACTGAACGTAGGTGTCCAATCCGGCATTCCGAACGGGAGGTGAATTGATGCGTGGCGTGGGCCATGCAGGAGACAGGAAAATGGTTCCTCTGGAATCTCATGCAGCAGCTCGCTTACGGCAACGATCGCAGCGACGGATGTGGCAGCCTCGGAGGCTCGCGCGGATCGACGTATTCTGGCCATGTGAAGAACTGTAAGTGTCGAAAGTGTGATGATGGAGTTTTTTCAAGGAAAAACTAAAGAGCACGTTTTGAGTATTTCTCAAATCGGCTCTCAATGAAAGCACCAGTTGTTGATGCAGAAATCGTTCAGTCTCGTAAAATTCCTTACTGATCCCTACACACAAAAACGAAAATCAAACGCGGTTAAGGTTGAATCCTGGGTGGAGGGGGGGTGGTTCAACCGTAAACGCTCTGATACTTAAGTCAGTTTTTTGTGAGAGAATAATCTGACAGAGTGTTTGCATAATTTTTTTATTACCTTTAGAAGTGAGATGAGGTCTTCTATTTATAGTGAAGCCTTGAGAGTCACTGGAGCGTCTGATTAATTGAAGGAGAAAGTATTAAATAAGTGATTGTACCGAGTGTAATCACTTATTTATTGATGAATAAATAATTCGCTGGGAAGTTATTTATTATCGGCATTGATCTGATTAATTAATATATTTAGCTGGTAAACATATTGAATTAATGCAGAGATCGTAACATGGCGATGTCAATTTTACCAAGGGTAATATTGGCATTATGGGAATCGTTGGCCACGTAGAAGCTCCTGAATATTCCGGTAATTTATGGTTACACAATTTCATAATTAATCACCAAAGAAGATCCAAAATTACATAATTAGTGTATAATTAACACAGTTTAGAAAGGTAGTAATAGTTAAATACAAGTGGCATTTATCAAGCCCTGTTTCAAGAGAGTTAGGGTTTCCTATTCTCAGACTACTATATATATATATATATATATCATCATAAAATGAATGAAAATTAAAAAAATGCGTGTTACTAATTCGTGGAATTTGATTTGATTTAAATAACCACCGAATCTTATTTTTTTAGAATATAGAAATTATTTGTAATCTTTATGATTCCTGTTAAAAATTCCAATGATGGAGATTTTAATGAGACTATTAAGAATACTCGTATTTTATAAATATATATATAGCTTAATTACTTATCACTTGTTCTAGGAATCTAATCATTTATTTTTAAAAGCCAAATATTATAGCTAAACGTACACTTTTTCTTTGGATAAAATACGAAGTTAATCATAGATATAAATAATAGGAATGTGTAGTAATATGGATAAGTATCATTGTGTGAGATGTGCATGCATTATTATGCACACTATTTGTCTGTAATCGGTATCACTTCATGTGTGCGGTTGACCTGCGGACATATTTTTATTTAGGGGACATATCATCTCTCAGTCTCTCTCCCCCCATATGATAAAGGCTCACTCAGCACTATAATTATCGAATCAATAATATTAATTCTTGTTGCATATTCTGTGTGTAATAATGAAGCTGATCGATAATGATACCATCATTGAGGTTCACTTCAAAATGCCGAAACTGAAGGCAATTTTAAATCTTTGCCAAAAAGAAAGAGAGAGGCAATTTTAAACAAATATATTACAAGGACTTAATAGAATTGAAGTAGCAAATTTAATATTATTAATAATAATAAAGATATTAAAATTAAACTGAATAATTAAGATGTGGTGTTAAAGTGATATGCGGTGATGAAAATATCGGGAATATCACCGATATATCGGTTTCTCCGATCAATAACACATAAGTTGGGAGTGTAGGAAAATATTCCCCTAAGATCGGTGGTTTTGGCCAATATCGACGAATGTCGGCGATAATTGCCGATATTGGCCAAAACCATCGCTTTTTCACAGCGAATTGAAAACCCAGAATTGGACAAATTGAAAACCCAGGGATAGAAGAACAAAATTGGACAAATTGAAACCTCCAAACAATATCAAATAAATTGAAAGATTCACAGATGAACAAAAATCGGACAAATAATTCAATCCTCCAAAAAAATTCGAACATGCAATCCTTCTTCACGAATGAATAAAAATGGGAAAAAACAAAATTGGACAGCAATCAGTTAATCACTCAATCAATACTACAATTTGGAGTATTAGGTTACAATTTTGGAAAGAATCAAACAAGCTCAATCACTCACTCACCCCTTTGCCTAAAATTGCAAACCAACAACATACCTTCGATCTTCACAAATTGGGGCAAAACCACCACAGAGTCAACGGTCTCCCTCTCTCGTTTACTCACTCAATTACATCGCCCACTCACCTCTCGAAGGGCTCTCGAACCAAGCGAAGCCCTCGCGCGCTCGTCGCTGGAAGCCTGGAAGCTCGAACCCTCAAATCTCTTGACATTTGAACCAACCTCTCTAAGCAGCCGACGGAACAAACCTCTCTCGCCTCTCTGTTTCTCCGTTTCTCTCAGCCTACGGCCGCACCGACACTCCAGCTCTCGCCTCTCTGTTTCGTTCCAATCGAGAGGACGAGGAAACACTCTCCTCAGCTAAGAGAGAGTTCCAGAGGTGTCTGGACAATTTAAGTCTAACCCTCTCAGTCTCTCTTTTCAATGTAACATGCAAAACGCTACGTTTTACATTTATTTTGTAGCCTCTTTTTTTTTTTTTTTGCTTAACCTATTTTTTTTTTCAAAATCCCTAATTTATTATTTGGCAATATATTATTTGGTAATATATGTTTTAATGTAAAATATGACTTAACTCACATATTTGGTAATACATGTTTTAATTTAGAATATATATTTTAATGTAAAATATGGCTTAACTTACATATTTCGTAATATATGTTTTAATTTAGAATATATGTATTTTTGCTACTTAATATTTTATCATCATCAAAGTCTAACTTAGAATATATGTCCGAATCGAGAGAATTGAAATAACGTGATTATTATTATTATTATTTGGTAATGTATGTTTTAATGTAAAATATGGCTTAACTCACATATTTGATAATATATGTTTTAATTTAGAATATATGTTTACAGAGGTCACATGGTTACGGAGGCTATGAAGATCTTCATCTCAATGATGGTTATGTAGAAATTCGTTGGATAAATCCTAACTACCCTATCTATGGAGGAAGGGTAGGCCATTCAAAGAAAATATACAAATATTATGTCCAAAAATACATTTCCACTTGGTCAAGTAGCATCATTTGGCAAAATTTTTGTGTCTTGGTAGATGGAGACCAATCCAATTTTCAATATGGTAGACACTCTACTTGTTTTTAATGAAGTTCAATGTGTAAAGTATTCTTAGTGCAACATTTTCAATAAAATTATGTTTTAATTTAAGTTTATTTTAAGGTTCATGTTAATCATCATCATACTCATATCCTATCATATTATTCATCATATATTTATTATATCAAAGTCATTTTATAGTTTTTATTAATCTTATATAACCATTATTGAGTATTTAAGTTTTTTCCCAAAGTTTCATTAAAAATTTCTAACTTTTAGACTAAATTTACATCAATTTTGTTGACTGTAAACGATAGCGATGTTTGGAACGAGATATCCGTAAATTTGACTAGCGATATATCCGTCGATATCGATATTTCAATAATTAGTTCTACCTATTATAAATAACGTATACATTTTTCTGTTGCCAAACTTTCCAACTTATTTGCTAAATATATACTACGTATGTGACATGCATTTTTATGCAAATATTTTTCAAGAACATGATCTACTTATATATTTCGAGATGGCCACTGTATAAAAACCTAGCTATAAGAAGCAGATGTTGTGTCAAAGGAGATTGATCGAGGCGTATGTAGACATAAGGGTCTTTCATGACAAATGGAACATGAAAAATATTCAACTGATCGATAAGGACTTCTGGTGAGAATCTCTAATTACTTGGGGGTCGCACTCTCTCCTGCTTGGTAAACGAAAGGCCTAAAAAGATGAAAATGAGTAGGTGATAGTCAAAAGTCTAACTGTGGTATAACATGGTAAGTACTCCATAATCGAATCTCTACTAAATTAGCTATGCAAACAAATGAATCAATAAGTCGACATCTAAATTAATTTGTATAATGCATAATATGTTGTTGTTAAGCAGTAAGCATGTGTTTTGAGTGAGTAGGACTTATTATTAAGCATGACAACTCCAAAATTGAAAGTAAAAAAACCCATGCGCCTAAGATGAGTTAGACTTAAAGTGGAAAAAATAAAAGTATATATATATATATATATATATATATGAACGTAAGCAGGACACAGTATGTAATTACTTTGTATATATACCTATCTATCTATTCAAATGCAAATGCGTATATACTAAATGCAAATACATGTGCATAAAAGTGTCATATATATATATATATACATATATATAGATATCTAAATTATCTACTACATTAAGACATTCTGTTTTTTTCTCCATATATGTGGAACCATAAATTAACGAAATATTCTGGAGCTACCACGTGGCCAACAATTCTCATAATGCCAATATTACCCTTGGTAAAATTGACATCGACATGTTACGATCTCCGCATTAATTCAATATATTTACCAGCTAAATATATTAATTAATCAATGTCGATAATAAATAACTTCCCAGCGAATTATTTATTCATTAATAAGTAAGTGATTACACTCGGTACAATCACTTATTTAATACTTTCTCTTTCAACCAATCAGACGCTCCGGTGACTTACAAGACTTCACTATAAATAGAAGATCGCGCCTCACTTCTAAAGATAATAAAAAACTTCTGCAAACACTCTGTCAGATTATTCTCTCTCAGAAAACTGACTTAAGTATCGGAGCGTTTTCGATTGAACCACCCCCCGGGATTCAACCTTAACCCCGTTTGATTTTCGTTATTGTGTGTAGGGATCGAGAAGGAATTTCACATAACCGGACGATTTCTGCACAAACAACTGGTGCTTTCATTGAGAGCCGATTTGAGAAATACTCAAAACTTGCTCTTTAGTTTTTCCTTGAAAAAACTCCATCATCACACTTTCGACACTTACCGTTCTTCACATGGCTAGAACACGCCGATCCGCGCGAGCCTCAGAGGCTGCCACATCCGCCGCTGCGATCTCTGCCGTTAGCGAACCACTGCTTGAGATTTCGTGGGGGACCCATTTTCATGTCTCCTGCACGGCCCTCGTCACGCATCAATTCACCTACTGTTCACAATGTCGGATTGGACACCTACGTTCAGTTTTGGAACGTTCCCCATGACCGCTGCTACTGTGAACCCCCACCTGCGACGGGGGCAGGCGCGGCGTTTTTTCAACAAACAGACGGGCTGCTGGCGGGAGAATCATCTCTAGGAGTCCCAAATCAGCCTTCTACCGGCTTGGGACCTAAGGAGACACTTGGACGTCCTGCGCAACTCACAGGCCAACACCCAGGTACCAGGGAGACATGGTTCGTCGCATCTGTCTGAAGGCACGCGACGTGCGCCCCGACATGCTACTCATCACGAGCAAGCACCTAGGGGGTCACCTCCACAACTTGGACTGACACAACAAGTCGAGCAACTGAGCAACCAAGTTTGGGCCCAATCGGAGCTTTTGCAACAGCTGTTGGGGGAACATCGAGACATCCAGAACTTCTGAGAAATACAATGAACCTCGCAAGACACCAAGGACGGCTGAGAGGTGCAGACAAAAAGTATGTTCGCTGCCAGACAATGTCTCGAGACGCATCGGTGAACGACTCAGGGGAGGAAAACTGCACCCCCAGAGCAGGAGGCCAATGCGGACCAAGGCCTTTGGCTCGGGAGCGACTCGGAGGACGCCCATGAGCACTTTCACGCATTGAGTACCCACGCGACAGCTAATGGCAGTAACCAATCTCTCATGTGTTCACGCACCCACTCGAATGGACGAATCCGCCATGACTCTAAAAGCACGGATGACCACAGCGAGGAAGATGAGACTTACTCGCCAGTACGCTCGAGAGCTAAGCCTGCTGCAACTCGAGGAGGTCGACGCCATTTGACCCGGCATGGGAACCCCCGTCACGAAGAACCATTGCACGCTGAAGACGTCCGAAGGATGCTAGATCGACGCCTCCGGAGAGTTCAACGTGACGGAGACTTGGAGGATGACCCTTTGGCGCTAGACTCAGTACGTCATCATCTTCACCATTCGTGAAGGGTATTGAGGAGGAGCCATTCCCGCAACGATTTTCAACACCAAACTTCAATCAGTACAAAGGAACCTCCGATCCAGTAAAACACATCAATTAATATCGAGGGGTCATGGCACCTCACATTCACAACGACGCGCTCATATGCAAATTTTTCCAAGCCTCGCTGCAAGGTCAGGCGACGACATGGTTCAACCATCTCCCTCGGAGATCAATCACTTCCTTCGAAGAGTTGGCCCTTGCTTTCGTGAAGGAGTACTCGCAGCTTTGCACCATCGAAGACAAGGATGACCACCTCTTCACCATCCGAAAGAGGTCTAAGGAAACCTTGCGGCAATACATCGGAGGTATTGCGAAGAGAAGTCCCGCATCATTGGTTGCAGCGATCTCGTCCCAGCCATGACATTTAAGCAAGGCCTACCGCGGGAGAGCCAGCTCTACGGAGACATCGTCATGAGCAACGCCGGAAGTCTCACCAAGATATTTTCCCTGGCGGAGCGACATGCATGCTGGGAGGATGAGAAAATCGTCACACATGCCGCCAACCACGTCGAGGAAGATGGACATCCACAAAAGCGTTTGTGCAGCCAAAGGATGGTGCCCACCACGGGAACTCAGTCGAGAAAGCTAACAAGCGCAAAGGGAACCCGTCATCCAACGCGTTTGCAGGTGCAAAGCCAAACACACAGTTTTTGGTACCTTTCCTCCAAATATACAATCAGATAAAGGAAAAGTCGTGGTTCGAAAGACCAGCTCCCGTCAAAGGCGACCAAGAGAGGGCCGACAAGAAAAAATGGTGTGCCTATCACAATTGCTATGGGCACGACATAAGCTCTTGCCAGACTTTCGAAAGATACCTCCGAGATCTACTTGAAGGAAGGGACATTGCACAGAGTATGTCAGAAAAAAGGGAACGGATCGTCTCGGAAACAAAGACCCCCAAGAACCCACACAAAATATTATCCGCGTGGACACCATCATTTCCAAGTCCGAGTTGCAAGAAACGACCAAGAAACTGAATCAGTGACCAAGTCATCATCAAAGACACAAATTTTGTGGTTAAAATTCAGCTCAGTGCCTACTTTGCTCACATAGCATCTTTCAATAAGATTAAAGATGTTTCGTTTCAACGTCTAATGAAATTGTCTTATTGCCTACGCTTTTTGTTTAGAAAGCACTAGGCATTTGCCACCCGAAGCACTTCAAAGTCTTCGTTACACGAAGCACTCTAAGTCTTCGCCATGTGAAGCACTCTAAGCCTTTGCCATGCAAAGCACCTAAGCCTTCGTTACGCGAAGCACTCTAAGTCTTCACCATGTGAAGCACTTTAAGCCTTTGCCACGCAAAGCACCTAAGCCTTCGCCATGTGAAGCACTCTAAGCCTTTGCCATGTGAAGCACTCAAGCCTTCGCCATGCGAAGCACTCCAAGCCTTCACCCCGCGAAGCATCCCAAGTCTTCGCCACACGAAGCATTCCAAGCCTTCGCCATGCAAAGCACCCGAGTCTTCGCCATGCGAAGCACTTCGAGCCTTCGCCATGCGAAGCACTTCGAGCCTTCACCATACGAAGCACTTCGAGCCTTCGCCATGCGAAGCACTCCAAGCCTTTATCACGCGAAGCGCTCTAAGTCTTCACCATGTGAAGCACTTTAAGCCTTTTTCACGCAAAGCACCTAAGCCTTCTCCATGCAAAGCACTCTAAGCTTCGTCATGCGAAGCACTCCAAGCCTTCGCCATGCGAAACACTCCAAGCCTTCGCCATACGAAGCACTCCAAGCCTTCACCATGCAAGGAACCCAAAGTTTTTGCCACACAAAGCATAACAAGTCTTCACCATGTGGACCATGCCCACGACTTCGCCACGCGAAGCGCTCAAGGCTCGTCTCAGCGAGGCACATGAAATCATCCAATAACTTGACTTGTTGGAGTCGGAAAGCTACTAAAAAAATGCTTCCAACCCCACCAAGAGGGGTAACCACCAGGCCATGACAAATAGTGGGCAAATGTTTTTAACATGTGAAGTCTAATTCTGCATTTCAGTGCACGAGATCGAGATTCACTCAATCATAACTCGCTCAATTTTGCTCACCCTGACATGAACTTGATGGCCCTAAAACCATACGGAAGTCAGATTTCCAACTCCATTGACCTCACTCAATTCCGAGTTGTGACGAGTTCCCAGCGAGCGTTTTTGTACACGAAGGTCAACTGCACGTACCAGCGCACTAGTACTATATTCATTCAGTCATAGACCACTGACTTTTGATCACCCTGACATGAGGTCGACGGATTAAAAAGCTATGGAAGTCAGCTTTTGAACTCCATTGATCTCATTCAATTCAAATTTGTGACGAGTTCCCCGCAAACATGTTTGCACACAAAGGTCAACTGCATGAATCAGCGCACGAGCACAATATCGACCAATCCTACAAGGCTCAATTCGGATCGTCTTGGAACACGTTTGGTGGCAGTAGAAAGGTATAGAACTCAGCTTTCCAACCCCACCAACGGCACTCAATTCGGAGCTAAAACGAAGTCATAAGACCAAATTTACTACACAAAGATCAAATCTGCCGAAAATCACAAAACACTCAAAAAAAAGTGGAAGGCTTCTATAATGAAAATTAACGAAGTTGGAAATTCACAAGTTGAATGCTCAAACATGTATTCAATGCTAAGATCAAGCCACGGGCCAAGAAGGATCATGAAGCTCATCACCAGGAACGACCACGACCTCAGAGTCTCTCCGTCAACCCATGAGCAAGCCTTGAGGCCTTCAATCATCCATCGTGGACTTCCAGTGACACATCGTCCATGACCTTCTTCAAGCAATGGGGAAACCTCCTCAGTATCGCTTACTTGGCATAGTTGGCTTCACAAAAGCAACTTCATCACTGCTTGACTCTGTGACGGTTGCAAAGAAGCTAGACTTTCAACCCCAAGAAGAAACGATGGTTTGGTGCCATGTGTCTTCACGCCACATAGCTTCAGTGTCTAGATGATGGCATCTCCAAGCTCTCTTTCTTCAATTAGGTGATGATGTATGACGTTCTCGAGCTTTGCAGGGGGCATGATTGATCCTCTATTCTATGTTCCACCTTGCTACACCCCATTCTGAGCTCAACAAGGCCTTGAAGATCAAGTCTCTGGAAGGTCATCCGTCATCCAAAGAAATTCCTTGGAAAGTTTCAGTTACTTCATGGCACCACATACACTTCGCCTCGCGTCATGGGAAGCCTTGCTTTGAAAATGAAGCACATCTCGCCTTGTGGCTGCAACATGCATTACCTTGCATCTGGAACAAGCCGCATGCTGGGTTGTGACACGTCGCACTCCGAGTGATGGGACTCCTCGCCTCGCACTTGCACATCTCGCCTTGTAGTTGCACCATGCATCACCTCGCCTTGCACTCTGGTGTACATCGTCTTGTACTCTGCTGCACCTTGTCTTGCACCCTACTGCATCTCGTCTTGCACTCTGCTGCACCTCGCCTTACACTCTGGTGCACATCGCCTTACACTCTGCTACATCTCGCGCCTTGCACTCTGCTGCACCTCGCGCAGCACTCCGCTGCACATTTCTTTGCATTCTACTCCACCCCGCCTTTCATCATGGCATGACCCTCGCTGCAGTGTAGCGAGCACGCCCCGAAGTTGAAGTGCGCAACGCCTTGTGACTCGTCACACTTCAAGTCATGGAACTTCATGCCTCACCAGTTGAAGTCTTGATGCGGGCTCCACCCGCACTTAAAGATGAAAAGTTCACCAATGCGTCAATATCTTCTATCCACAAAGCACCACAAATGAGTTAACTAGAGGAACGTCTTGATGTCAAGTCCAACATTTCTTGAAATCGGAAGCTCCTACAAGCCCCGGACATACAAGAAAATGGTCTTACGATGGTCACACCATAAAAATGAGTTCTTTGAGACCCCGTCAAAATTATGCCTTCATGCGTCTTGAAATGATCGTCTCGGAGAGTAGAGTGCACCACTGTTGAAATCATTGCAATTGGACATCCACAGCTCTCAAAATCTGCAAAAAATTGAAGTTAAACAAAATAATATTTATTTATTTATATATATTAATATATATATATATATATAAACATATAATATACTTTATTATATATATATATATATCACATTCATTCAAAGCGTTTCACGCTTTTTGTGTTTCACGCTTCTGCCCTCGCGCCAGCGCGATGCCTCATACGCTAGCCAGCCGACAACTCCTGCCAGACGCCTGTCTCTCAGCGGCAACTGCAGCCAATGCACTCCCTACGCCATGTTTTCCTCTGCTGTTGTTGCTGCAATTCCTTCCCCCGCACCTCCGCTGCTGCCACAATTTCGCACTGCCAGCCATGCGTTGCAAGCTCCTGCCATCTCCTGCACAGCCCACGTTCCATCTCACCCCCCTCACTCGGAGAGCCGCTCTTCAGCACGTGGAGCAACCGACAAAGCCCTATCAACATGGGCTGATCGGCGCGGCCGTCGACATCCACCAGCCACTCACCCCGTTCCAACGAGTCCACTAGCCAAAATCAACATGTAAACATCAAAACAGAGGCTAGCAAAAATCAGCAACAATTAAGAGTGCTCCCCCATTCACAAACTACTGTGCCGAAGTTCTCCACCACAGCAGATTGATGATGTTAGCCTGCCTCCATCAACAATAAAACAATATTAGGGTTTATTTTTTCTTTATAAAATAAGAGTCACTTGCTCTCATTTAAATAAAGGAAAATTAAGCAAAACCTAGTGATTAATTGGGCTCGCAAAGTCAGCTCAAAGCAGGATTATAAGCCCAAAGAATTCCTTTTAGGACAAGATCGAGATCAATCTCAACTACATCCGGGAAAGAGGAGTCCTACTCCCACATAAAAGTATTAAGGCGTAGTTTACTAGAACAATAAGGAAATTACATCTCTTAGGATTCCTCGAATTCCTAAGCGATGTGGGGGCATTTGTGAGACCATAAATTAACGAAATATTCTGGGAGCTGCCACGTAGCCAACAATTCCCATAATGCCAATATTACCCTTGGTAAAATTGACATCGACATGTTACGATCTCCGCATTAATTCAATATATTTACCAGCTAAATATATTAATTAATCAGATTAATGTCGATAATAAATAACTTTCCAGCGAATTATTTATTCATTAATAAGTAAGTGATTATACTCGGTACAATCACTTATTAAATACTTCTCCTTCAACCAATCAGACGCTCTGGTGACTCACAAGGTTTTAACTATAAATAGAAGATCTCGTGTCACTTTTAAAGGTAATCAAAAAGTTCTGCAAACACTCCGTCAGATTATTCTCTCTCAGAAAACTGACTTAAGCATCATAGCGTTTTCGGTTGAACAACACACCCCCCCTCCCCCCCCCCCCCCCCCCCTCCCCACCCCCCCGGGATTCAACCTTAACCCCGTTTGATTTTCGTTATTGTGTGTAGGGATCGAGAAGGAATTTTACATAACCGGACTATTTCTGCATCAACAATATACAATGAGTATATTGATGCTAACTAATTATGAATGAACGTAAAATATTTTTCTCCGTATACTATTATGGTTACACAATATTTATGCTATAATTTGACTAAATTTTATTGAAAGCACGCATGATGAGTACATGATATAATTAACATTTTGTAATATAACATAATTAAATAAGTAAGTATGTGAAAATGTATTATTATACTTTTGATGGGTACATATGATTACTTGGATTAGATCAGAAAACTGATTATCAAAACCAAATGCATCTTAGATGTGAAAATATATGTATTTAATTGGATTCTAAGCCGATTATATACTACCTTTAGGAAATTCAATTATTTATAAATTTTATTTAATGCTATTAAACCACTACAAGAAAAGGCATTATGCCCGACAAATATCATTCCGTCGTTGAAAGCCATTTTGCCTAACGAAAATGATGGGCTCGTCGGGTTAAGTGCTGACAGGAAGAAAACTTGTTCGAGCGCAAATATCGTGAACCTTACCCGATGAAAAAATGGTGCTCGTCTGGTAAACCTTACAACAACATATATAATGGATATGATTCATTGGGTAAGATTAAACATTAACTAAGTTTTCCCGACGAAGGCTGCTCGTTTGGTCATCTGTTTGGCGGGAAGGAAATTTTGTTGGCGCACAAAAGTGTGAAATTATGTTCCTTACCCGACGAATCATTAAAATTTGCCCTTACTCTCCACCCACAACTCTCTCTCTCTCTCTCTCTCTCTCTCTCTCTCTCTCTCACACTAACTAATTAGTTCTCCACCAACATTTCATCTTCTCATCACTCCATCTCTCACTTAATATAAAAAGGTATGTGTGTTTACATCTTAATTTAATTTTTGGTATATAATTTTGGAAATAATTAAAATTTGAAATTATGTATTTATTGTGAAAAATGTGTAGAAATTGTGAAAATTATGTTGAAATTGTTGGTAATTTGTGTAGAAATTGTGTAGGAAATTAGAAGATTTCTTAGGAAAATATGAAAATAGAAATTAAATATGTTATGAATTGGGAAATAGAAAATATGTTAGGAAATTAGAAAATATGTTAGGAAATTAGGAAAATAGAAAATTATTGATAATATTTTTTATATATATATTTTGGATGGTGCGAAATGTGTTTATATTTCATAACAGTTTATGGGAAGTTAATCGGGTTGATTAACTTCATTTAATTAAATTTAAGGAATAATCTTAAACTCATTTGAGAGTCAGTGAATCGAGTTGATTGAATGACTCATAAATTGTCCACTTATTCTGAAAGTTTGGGGGTGTGCACCTATGTGCTGTGTAGTTTGTGGTATACGGGGTTAGGCTTCGATTGTGGAAAATTCAATTTGTGTGCATTCCTGCAATGTTCTCCGAATGCGTACTAGATATTTCATTATAATATCTACGTCGGATATTTGGAGAACTGTAAGCAGATGCTCCCAAAATTTTAATTGATCCAAACTTTGGCTCGTAGGTCACAAACCAAATAGCACATAATGTACACTCTTGAATGTGATAGGATCAAATAACTGGAGTAATAAGAAGACAAACAACTTTTGATATTTACTCGGCCGACCATTAGGAGAAAATGTTAACTCAATTACTTACGTTGACTAATTTTGTGAAAGCAGATATAATGGACAGATGCTGAATGCAAATGTTTGATAGATCTGCTGATCAATATATGGATGGGATCGACAACTCATTGATTTTGCATGGAATCGTTGCATTAATGAGAGATTTATAATGTGTTTGTGTCGTAAATGTAATAACTACAGTTGAATGATGTTGAATAAGATCTAATATCATTTAGATCGAAATGGGATCGTACACATCTATACTAATTGGATTCTTTATGGCAAAGAAATATTTACTGAATCGACATCTTCGGTTCCTAAGAACCATCAAGAGTACTTTGGATGAGCAATGGATAATGATCAAGTCGTTGAGATATTAAAAAATATTTTTCCTCCCGCATTTGATGATATGGACGATGAGGCCCCATTTCAACCCGAAGATTCTGAACTCCATTACGAAAGATTGTTAAAAGAAGCTTAGTGTGAATTGTACCCGAGTTGTAATGAAAGATTTTTAATGCACATGAAAGTTGAGTATAATCAAGTGAAGAAGCATTTCGATCATATAATGGACATCATAATTCGAATGCTTACTAAAGATAACTGTCTCCCTAAAGATCATTATGACTCGAAGAAGTTGTTGAAGGTCTCAGTATAGGGTATGTCAAGATCCATGCATGCAAGATTAACTGTGCAATATTTTACGGTGAATTCGTGTAGCTTGATTAATGTCCCTATGTACTGAGCCTGGGTTTCAAAAGAACAAGATTTCGAACAAGGTGCTGCATTATTTCCCACTAAAGTTAAGGCTACAATGATTCTATATGTCGTCTCACACAGTCTGTGATATGAGGTGGCATAAAGATGAGCGCATTGATGATGATACATTGAGGCATTTGACTGATGGAGAGGTTTGGAAGGAATTTGATAAGACGTATCCTCATGATTTAACCGTGGAGTCAATAAATATTAGATTAGGACTTGCTACTGATGGTTTTAATCCATTTGGGAGTTTTTCAAAGTCGTATAGTACTTGGCTAATAGTTATGGTTCCATATAACTTACCTCATTGCAAATGCATGATAAAAGAATTTACAATTCTCAGTACTTTGATATCAGGACCTAAATCCCCGAGTAATTCCTTTGACATTTATTTACATCCATTAATTGATGAGCTCATGGATCTGTGGAAAAAATGGTGTATAGACCTATGACAAGTTTAATGGGCAAATGGTCACTCTATGAGCAGTAGTAATGTGAATAATTAATGATTTTTTGGCTTATGGTATGTTGATATGGTGGAGCACCAAGGGTTATATTACTTGCCCTACATGTGAGCCAAACAGAACATCTTCGCATGCATCGAAGGTATGCTACTTAAGTTCTGTTTGATCCTGAAATGACCAACTCGATGAGACCTGCTGGGGGTTCTAGGACCAGCCGTGTGGTGTCTCGGGCCCGCCGGGGGCATCGTGATTCGGCAGGGGTCCTGCAAAACTAGACACCGGTGTGGTGTCGGCCAAAGGGGCTCCGATGCCAAAGTTAGTATCTGAATGCCGAGAGGCAAGTGAACACAGTGCTCTGGGTCGGTTCTGAGTGTCTTACCTTTGTGAAGGGTTTCGGGGTATTTATAGTAGCCATAACTGTGGTAGGTGGGCTACTGTTACGGGAGCAGGTGGTGCCTGGTGGCTGGGAGCCGTCTGACAAGCCCTGGATATCCGGAGGAGGCGCCAGCTGGAGTCCCAACCTGCCTCCGTCAGGGAGTTGGTGTGGCAGAGTTGGTTAGGTGACTGTCGCAGCCAGCTGTCGTCTGTTCACTGTCAGATGCCGAATGGCGGGTCTGCAGTATGGTGCCGATCGGCGGGCCGTGGGCCGTGAGGGTGCCGATCAGGCGGTCGATCGGCGGCCTTCCTGTCCTGGTGGGACCTGTGCTAGGGTGGTCGGTCGATATGGTATCAACAAGTTCAAAAAGGTTTTTTCCCCTAGTGTCAGGACCCGTCCCAAATCCCCCGGGATTAACGTGGGACGAGCCTGATCCCGTTTGACACGAAATGTCAGACCAGGGATAATTCCGTCTCTAACCCTCACCGGGGATTCCAGAGTACACCAGGATCGTAGGAGGAAGAGTGTGATGTCTCGATCTTTGCTACAGCATGCATCCGCGATCAACCTGAAGGGCATTAAAACCAGGAAAACTGTGAGTGGACAAAATAATATTTTAATAAAACATTTTCACAAAATATACTTTATGCCCTTCACTAAAAGCGTATGCATGCATTCAAAACCATTTATCAAATCATAAAACCATTTGAAAATATTATCAAACCTTTCAAGGGTTCATACCCGGTCCCCATAAACTGTCATGAACCATAAATCCATTTATGGGTCCCCGATCCGAAATCACAATCTTAAAACCATAAATCAATACATGGGAACTCAGCCCAAATCAACACAAGTGAGACTCTGCCCAAATCTGTTCTGAGTGAAATACCAAAACATAGAATACGGGATCTCCGCCCCAAACCATTTTCTAAAACCTCATATGTATCAACATACGTATAACCCATCCGCGGCACTTCCGACAAGATGCCAACTCTGGGCACACAACCCCTAGGGAACACATCCCTGATATATGTCACGATTCCTCATATCTATATTAGTGTGCACACCACTTAGGGTCTCACTCCGAGTCTTCCCCCAGGAATTCTCCATCTGGGAGGCTCTATCTTCGGACCTAGTCCGATCATCTCTCCGGAATCTGGTCCGGGACCACATCATAGCTCATAACTCCAACTCTTGGAACGAGATCCCTATGGGGATACCAATTCTGGTTTGTGGATTGTGACTCTCCAGGTCGACGTCTGGAGGAGACCATATAAATCATATGGAGGGTTTCATACATTTTCAAATATTTTCTTTCTTTCTCAAAACATATTTCAACTCGGTCTCATACCCGATTCATCTCAATAGGATTCCTCGAATCCGATTCAAATCAGTTTCACAGGCCTCGGCCTAAATCCACAGTTCAACAGGGTCTCATGCCCGATTTCTCATTTCATAAACCGAACTGGGACTCAAGCCCGATTTCACAATCAACTGGGCTTCTAGCCCGATATCACGACTAACTGGGCCCTAAGCCCGAAACCATAAAGAAACGGGACCTCAAGCCCGATTTCACAACCAATAGGGCCTCAAGCCTGATACTACAGTCAAAGAGGCCTCAAGCCCGATGTTACAGCCAACTAGGTCTCAAGCCCGAACTCCTAAACCAACGGGGCCCTCGGCCCGATCGTATACTCAAATGGACCCTCGGTCCGATTCCTCGTCAAATCAAATGGACTCCAAGTCCGAGAGTTCGTAAATCAAATAGGCCTCATGCCCGAGTTCATATTTCTAAATCCAAAACCCATTCATTAAATCCTCATTGAAAACCTAGCACGTACAAGCATCGTATAAAACCAGAAATCTCGAAATACGTGCAAATACGTAAATCGTAGGCTACCACAAACAAATGCACTCATGGAATCACAAAAAATGTTCTAAAACAATTATAAACCATTTATGCATGCATCAATTTCGAAAGAAATGTCCACTCACAGACCGTCCGAAGCCGCGCCTCGATATGGGCGCCATAAGCCTCTCCTGGACCAATCGTCACCTCCGGGATTCCCGAACCTGTCCAAATTAATTTAAAGGATTACTAACTACTTAAATAACCCCTCACTAAAGCCCCGTAATTTTCCAGAATTTCTAACTATTTTTAAACGGGAACCTAAACCTTCGGACGTCCTGAACTATATCGAAATGATTTTCGATTAACACGAAACCAGTCCCAAAATGTTTGTTACATCGAATAGATGATTTTTCATGTTGGAACCACCCCCTAGAAATGCTCCATGCGCCCCCACGTGCCGCCCAAAGGGGCTGCGCGTGTGGCTCACGCGCCAGAGCACAGTAGCTTCTTCTTCCTCTCGACAGCTGGTCCGACTGGTTCACTGGTTCGGCCGGTCCAGTTGGACCGGCGTGACCGATCTAGCCTCCTAGACCGTCCATTTTTCGTCCTTTTTCTTCCTAATCGATTCCAATCTTCCTATTTTGATCCTAGGAACCTTTCTATGAAATCAAAACACCTAAAAACCTACTAAAACCCATTGGTTTGATTTTGTCCCAATGGTTCAATGTTTTCAAATTTTTCCCAGAGCTTCCTCAGCCGTGAGCCACCACCAAAACCTCCCTCATACCTTCCTAGCAACCTATTGAACCCATTCCAAGCAACTAAAACGGTCTATAACGTTACAAATAAAAAATAAGAGAAAATGAGCCAAAACCGATACCTTTACGGTTCCATGGCCGCCGACCATGGCGGCGCTGTCCCTGGTCAGCCACCACCATCATCTTGCCTTCCTCTCACTCTCTTGGTCTCTCAAGCATGATCATATGGGGGAAGGGTTTGATTTGGGGTTGGAAGGGTGATCGGGTTTGGTTTGGGTTTGGTATGCACGAACAAAGAAATGGGGGATGCATGAATAAATTTGGGTGGGCAATGGATGGATGACAAGTGTGTCATCAATCCATTGGGCCTGCCTCAAAATATCTGGGCCCACTTGATGCCAAAAGGCATCCGTCTCGTGAAACGTGCAATAGTGACCCGAAACTTCCGTAAACCGTAACTTTTCCGTCGAAAGTCCTAATTCGACGTGCCGTCTGTCTCCGGATTCGTATCGTCCCGATCTACATAACTGTCATCGGCCCTCGGCCATCGGACCTCCCTGGTAAAAAGTCAACTATTTGCTCCTTTTCAACCAAATTACCAAAATGCCCTCGAACTTCCGAACATCATAACTTCTTCCTCGAACGTCGAAATCGAGTGTGTCACATGTCTATGAACTCGTGACGTCCCGAACTATGTCACAGTCATTGGTCAAAGTCCATTTGACTGTCTAAATAAAGAGTCAACGTTTCACCCATTCTAGGGACAAAATTGTCATTTTACCCTGAACGTCCGTTAATTCTCGTCTAATCCCCGATTAGCCTTGCTAATCTGTAATTAATTCTTAATTATTCTCGATAATTCGGGATGGGTCGTTACACCTAGGATCACCAATGACGTACGCAATCAAGAGGTATGACTAATTCCTGTTTTTGCTACTATTTCTTTTTTGTCGTTCATAATTTTGATTCATAATGTATATTTCCTTGCAGAATGTTAGGTACATTTAAGCGGTATGCCCACAATAAGACATGTCCCGATGTTCTATAACAGGGGCGTACATTGAAAAGGAGTCACTTACGTTTTGTGCAATGTACCTTCGGAATGTGGAGACTTCCTTCAATTGGGCTCACATAACGAGGACAACGGTTAACATCCAGAGACCTTATTTGTATTTGTTCAACCTGCACGACCTTCTGGAAATGGTCTAGTCTCGGAGCCGTTCACTAATAGGGACATGGATGTGACTCATTGGTTCATACTGAATAATTGTGACGAAGTATGGCCTTTTCACAAGAAACAGAAAGCATTGATTAATATTGAGTATCCTTCTAATTGGACAAAAATGAATAAACAACTATTTCCACGCTGGTTTACCAAGCATGTAAGTCAAATATTTTATTTAAAATTCCTAAAATCAATTCCAACTTTAACAATTTTATATATGGTGTATATCTTCCCATATGGAACAGCTGAAAGATGCAACTAGCCAAATTTCAATGCATAATTAATGCAGCCTCCTAAAATAAGTTCATGTTGTAAGATTTATCATTTATATATTACCAAACATGTTTGGCCCGAATTAGAAAAAAAAAATTACAAAAATAAAAAAGGAAAGCCCAATGAAGGACATATAGGATTCTTCGGGTTACATGTTTTCAGTAGCTGTTCACCAAACATGTTTGGCCCGACGAATACTTTAGCACATTCGTCGGGTAACATTAAAAATATTGTTTTGTAATTGAACACTGATATGCTTTTTAAAATTATGAAAGAACTACAAAGGACTAATCCATCTGTCCACATGTATCGTACATACTTGTAGATTACTTACGCGAAAAAGTAGAAGATTTCGAATTTGCTGGCCTAGGTAACGGTGCGAAATGAATCTATGGTTACAAAATGTTCTATTACGATTAGACAGCTTAAACTCCTCAAAAAAATCACGAGTTTGGGCAAGCGAATTTCAGGCACTTTCAGGCACTTAACGACACAAAATGAACAGTTGGATTCTGGAAATTTAATCTTCCGAGACTCAATCGGCCCAAAATATGCAAATACCATTGAACTTTTCTTAAAAAGTTTTAGAGTGTTACTAGAAAAAAGTGTTGTTACAAGTTTCGATAATTTCTTTTAATAATTCAATTGATCCAACCGTCCATATTTATTGCACATATTTGTAGATCGTTTACGAGATTTTGAATTTCTGGACCTAAGTAACAATTTGGAAGGAATCGACGGTTACAAAATATTCTATTACGATCAGACGTCTTAAACTCCTCGAAACATCATGAGTTTTGATGGGCGAATTTCAGGCACTTAATGTCACAAAATGAATCGATGTCAAATTCTAGAAATTTAATCTTGGGCCAAAATATGCAAATACCATTGAACTTTTCTTAAAAAGTTTCAAAGTGTTCTTGGAGAGGGTGTTTTTACAAATCTCAATCATTTCTTTAATATCTCAATCGATCCAACCATCCACATGTATTGTACATACTCGTAGATCGTTTATGCGAAAAATTAGAAAATTTTGAATTTTCAAGTCTAGGTAACAATACGGAACGAATCGACGGTTACAAAATGTTCTATTACAATCGAACAGCTTAAACTCCTTGAAACATCACGAGTTTTGACGGGAGAATTTCGGGCATTTAACGACACAAAATGAACGGTTGGATTCTAAAAATTAATTTATATAATCTGCTTTTAACGTTACCCGATGAATAATTCAAGAACATTCGTCGGGTAAGATTCTAAAAAGTACTATTAAGTAATTTAAGTGGGACTGTAGCTCGACGAATATTTTTGAAGTATTCGTCAGGTAACTTTTTTTTCATTGGGTAACATTGGTTTGTTGGTTGGGTAAGCCTTGAAACTTAACCACTTAAGTTTACTGCTCAAATTTACGTGAAAATTCAACGCCCAAAAATTCGCAAAATTTGAATTTACTGCACAAATTTTACTGCTTGGTTTTACCTGGTGAATTGTTAATTTTTCTTCTGGTAATTTTGATTAGTATTGATTATTCATTATTTTGCTTAAGGTTGGTTATTGTTAATTTTTCTTAAGGTTGTTTTTTTTTGTTGGCTTAATTGGTTATTATAAATTATAAATATGATTACTTATCATTATTTGTTAGAAATATTGGTTAGGATTAGATATTGATTATTATCGATTTTAATTGCTTAGATTTTGAGTATGATTGCTTATTGTTAAATTAGGTGGTTGTCTTAGTATTTGTAAATTTTTTATTGTAAATTTTTTATCGATTTTAACTATTTTACTTCTTTTAATAATTTATTCCATGTTAATTTTCAGTATGGCCTTGATGATGCTGCTATCATGAATACATGTGACGCACACTAATAACTACGGTACAGCTAGTGGAAGTACGAGCTCCAAAAATGGTGGAAGAGTTGGCCCACCCCAGAGGAAGCTTGTGCTAATCCTCCGCAGAAGTTGGAGAGGCCTCAAGAGATCAGGTGGAACTGGATCTGCAAGTATTTCGTGTCGTCAGAATATCTGGTAATGTTCAGTTACTTAAATTGTTCATTTTTTTTTAACTAGCGTGCCTTTCCATTTCATAATTTAATTATTTCTGGTAATGCACAGAAAAAATTGAGGCCCAACAAGCTAAATCGGGAGGCGAAGAAGTTGAACCATCACGAGAGGTCGTGTCCATTAGCGGCCAGGCAAGAGGACTAGCGCAATGCTGAGTTGCTATTCCCAAAGGTGGATGTCTGGAGACAAGTGTATGCTAGATGAGGTAGCAAAGAGGGTGACCCTATTCACGTAATTTTAAATTGGTATATTTAATTTTAAAATTATTTTTTTATTTTTAAAATTATTAATAAATTGTTTTTTGATTTTGTAGGCGGAAATGCTAGAAAATGTCCAGCATACATATGCGAAGTTGACGCAGCAGCAGCCAAACGTAGCTTTGATGCAACAACTGCATGATACAGAGTGGTCAAGGGGAATCTCGGAGTGATAGCTGGGCAGGCGACCAGGAAAGACCGTTGGTGGCCAGCAAAAGGCAGGAATGGGATATATCAACTAGCTCCGAAAGTTCTTTCAGGGAAGCCAATCCTGAGGAGTTCTCAGAGCTAAAACTCAATTACACCGCCCTCCAGACTGAGAACACACATCTTAAGGCTTAAAACGAGAGTCTCCACATCCAAAACGACGAGATTATGGCTCAGCTTGCCATGGTCTTTTAGTGCTTGAGTGAGACACATCCTCAGCTCCCGGGACCAACAGCCTGCTCAACCCAAACAACCTCACCACCCTGACTAGCCCCACTTGTAACCGACCATTTACTTTTATGTTTTATAAATGCCGTTTTATTTTAATTATGTTCAAAACATCAATTTAAAATTTTAAAATATATATTTTTAATTTCATATTTGATCCTTTTTAGATTTATTAAATATTTAATTAATTAATTAGTATGAATTATTAAAATTATATATAATTTAATATTTAACTTAGCCCGAAAGTGTATTGGGTGGGTGGCCGAGAATTGTCCAAAGCTTTGGGTAAATGTATGTTATCTGAGAAGTACGATATTTTCGTCGGGCGTAATGCATTGACTAAAGATTACCCGACGAACATATGCCGACGAGGCGTTCTTCGGGTAAAACGTTTGTTACTTGACGAGCGTTTTTTTTTTGTCAGCAAAATCTGCGGCCCGACAGTTCTGCCCAACGAAGGCTGCCCGAAAGATCCTCATCGGTTAACATTTTACCCGACGACGATTCATTTTTGCTCATGTTAAGTTCCTTGTAGTGAACACATCAAGTTAACATTCAAGAAACATCCAATTTGATATTCAAGATATGTCAATTTAATGTGTTATCCAATCAAATTCAATCTTATATACATGTCAAATATATGACGTCACGATTATATTTAAATATATTAGAAAAATTGTATAACTAAACGTTAACATACAATTTCGTAGTATAGTGTATAGATAATTTGTCGCGTGAGATTATATATAGTTGTTAAGTTAATAGTGCATATTAGCCAGCATGAATAGCTAATTATTAATTGATAATGTTGGGTACGTACTTGGGTTGGAGAAGCATCTACAAATGGAAATATATACATGATAGGCTAAGTAAGACGTTGTTTCCGGCACGTAAGGATTCGAAAACCAGCCTAGCTAAGACGAAATTGTTTGTAATTAGTAGATGTTTAGGGATATGGATGGATCCATGAGATCCTTGCTAACAAGTTATAACACCTAATAAGAAGGTAGTGTTTGGTCCTTAGAGAATCAAAGGATCCCCATATACATGCATATCACTTTATTATTCTCTCTACCCCCGATCATGCGCGCCCACCTCTCCCCACCCCATATCACTCCATTTCTACGTACTACCCATAAATATATTAGCTAGTTATACATATATATACGTCAAGATTTTAAAGTCGAGTTTACGATTGTTCGAGATATATAAATTGTATTCTTTATATTCAACAGAATGATATATGTTTTTTAATTAGGTAGGTACGTAGCTTGGACTTATAAGAAATTGCTTGATAACCAGTATTGAGCCACTACGCCAGTGATGAATGTCACCGAATTTTCCATTTGTTTACATAAATATTTGCTATTATATTCTTATATATTCTACTACTTACTTCACAAGTCATCGATCCCTCAGAGAGAGAGAGAGAGAGAGAGAGAGATTTTGTAGCTTTAGAGCCACTCAAATGGAGTGGAACATGTTTGCTGCAATTAAAATAGGACTCAAATGAATCACAATAATAATTGAATAATACGTGGCTCATTGTATGTATATATATAAGTGGAGAACAATGAAAGAATTTTTATATCATGCATCCAATCACCCTCCAATGATTATGAGATTATTGATTGCTTCAATTCACAACACAAGTGATTTAACAAAAAAAAATTCACAACACAAGTCACAAGAGGCTTATTTGCACTAGTCAATTTACATGTACCCACAACCAACAAGAGGTTCAAGCATCGGGATCTATCCTAATTAACACTTTAATTAATAGCTCTATTAAGAGTGAGGGAGGTAGATCTAATGAAACATAACTATAAATTATATATATATATATATAACTTCGATTTAATTAAAAAAATATATCAAATTTCTTTTATGGAAGTATTGAATGAAAAAAGAAAAATTAAACGAATCGAATCGAATCATAGAGAAAAACTAAAGAAACGAACTACATACTAACATAACTTAAGCACTCTCTCTCCATTGTTGGCGAAAGTGAATAAAGATACCATCTCTCTTGATAGAACAAGAAAAAAATTACCCACAAGAAAATTCCATTATTGGAGTGGTTAATATATGGATCACTCTTGTTAGGTACGTAAAATTTGAGGATAGAAGACGAGTGCATCAACTCACCACCACGGCCTCCCACTATATCTTGGTATGATCCTAGATGAAAATTGAACGCAAAATTTATACAATACATACAAATTCGCTATGACTACTAAACTACCGGATTGATAGAACACAAATGATTACATATTAGAGAAAAGGTATTAATTATCTTCCTCTCCATCTCATAAGAAAACAAGACACAAGAGAACAACAACCTCAACCCCGTCAGTCCCCTACATGTTGAACAATGTGTTTGTGAGCTCGTGGGCATGCTCGCTTAATGCAAAACTAATTAACATAATTATTAATTAATTTGCAGCTCTGCCCCATTCAAGAAAGTTTCATGTATAATAATTAAGACCCAATTACACTTTAATATTCTGTACTTCTGAGATATATATCATATTTCAAATTTTACAATTTAATACTTTACCGTTTTGAAAACGTGACAATTTAGCTCTTTATCTCTCTTTTTTCTTCTTCTTTTCTTCCTCTTTCTTCCCACAAACACCAACTCACTGATATTTTAGAATTTTCAAGGCTACGAATTTAAAAATTGATTAAAAATTTAAAAGAAAGAAAAAAAAACTGGAAAAAGTTAAAGTTTGAATGTATGCATTTTTGGTCACTGGTTCAAATTTCTCGTCGAAAAAAGATGTTTTGGCAGCACTACTTATTAGTTGCCATTAATGATGTTCTTCACTTTTAATGACAAAAATGTATATACTTTGAAATTTTTTCCAGATATTTATTATTATTTTTTTAAATCAATTATTATATTAGTTAGTCTTTTCCAAAAATCCAAATGTCCATGTATCGGTGTTTTTAGGAAGAAAGAAGAAGATAAGAACGAAGAAGGAATATAAAAAGAAAAGAAAAGGAGGAGGAGGAGGAGGAGAAGAAGAAGAAAAAAAAACAATAAGCACCAGAAAAAAAAATAAGAAAAAAAAAATGTTGGGTCCCAAGTTTTTTTTTTTCCTTTCATTTTATTAACGATTTTTTTTTCATTTGATTTTTTTGTTATTTTTTTATCTACATGAAAAATCAAAATTTTAAAAGGTAGGTTCAACAACGTCTCATATCAACATTGAACGAATTTTTTAATTGAAAAAAATAACGGCAGAGTTAAATTAAAAAATTTAGGTACTAAATATAAAATTTGAAATATCAAGTATAATTTTAAAAATTAATGTAAATTATAATATATTAAAATGTAATTTTCTCTATAAATAATCACTAACATATGACAAGATCTTTATTATTATTATTATTATTATTATTATTTGTGTTCGGGGTTGTTAATCCTTGTTACTTCTGAAACTGTAAGTACATTACTTAGAATTAATGAAGTAGAGATCTGAATTTCAATATATACAGCATATCTCAGAATACCATACATGGCAATTGGCAGTTGGCAGTTGGCAGTTGGCAGTTGGCACTTCGATCGATCTCTAGCTAGTACGTAATTCATGACTCATGGCCACCATTGTAGACCTCAAGCTTTTGACTTAAAATGCTCTTTGCTAGCTAGCTAGTTGACCCAGTTAGTTCATCGTAATCCCAATGTTTTGCGCTTCTTTTTTTGTTATTACTTTGGAATGAATTATTAGAAGAGTTTATATATTGACTTGCGATCGAGTACAATAATAAAACAAAAATAAAAATAATTTTTTTTTATGGGAATATTTTAGAAGGCATGACAATAACTCAAGATATAAACAAGAAGGTCACGAAAGTAAATAAATTCAAAAAGAAGCAAAGATGGTGTCAGCATCTCCAGTATGGGACCTAATTAAATAGTAAACAAAGAGCTCAGAAAATTACAAGTAGCATTGAGAGAGAGAGAGAGAGAGAGAGAGAGAGAGAGAGAGAGAGAGAGAGAGAGAGAGAGAGAGAGAGAGAGAGAGACCTAATTATAAGTCATTGTCCAAATTCAAATATGAGATTAGTGTTGAATATTGATTTAGAAGGAAAATAACGTATCTGTCATTCTCCAAATTGAGAGTTATTAACACAAATATGAAATTAGTGCTGAAAATGATCATTTCTTCTATTCTCTATGATGACACTACTTACTCTCTCCTTGCTAGCTATAGCTTCTTGCACGTGGGAGTGAAGTGATGGCGGTGGATGGACGTTGCATTCCCCAAATTAAAAGAGGGTAAAATATCTTGTTGACATGGAATTTAAGAATATCTTCAAAAATTTATTAAGAGAAATGCTAATAACTCCCGCCATTTTCTTCTTATTCTATTTAGTGATGAAAATATCGAAGATATGTCGCCATTTTCAACCACCGACACGTAAACAAGAGTGCAAGAAAATCTTCCCCCAAAATCGGAGGTTTCAGCCAATATCGAAGATTATCGCCGATAATCTCCGATATTGGCCGAAACTACCGATTTTGCACTGAAAGCCTCAACCCAGAAAATGAAATTGACATTTGAAACCCAATGAACTGAACATAAATTGAAACCCAATGAACACCGAAAATCAAACAAAAACAAACACCACGAACAGAAATATCACAGATTGAATAGAAATTGGCCCAAACGGCGGGGAGCAGCCAACGGTGGGGTGCAGCGAGCAGCGGGGTGCAGCGAGTGGCGACCGGCAGTGGCGACAACATGGATCTTCAGTATTCATGCCTTCATCCTTTGTTTTCCTCCTCCACAGTATCGCTTGGTTGTAGACTCATGTTTATGTTGAGACTTGAGAAAGACGTGTTTTACAGAGAGAATTCGAAGGGAGAGGATTTCGAATAGAGGAAATGACTAATGAGAAGGCATAAACAAAGGGAGGAATGATTTTTTTTTTATTAGAGGGAGGAATGGTTTAATGAGATGGATTGGGTTTTTTCAAATGAAAGGCCGACTTCTAAAGCCTTCTACACGCATCTCTTACTTTTTTATTTTTTTAAGCTTCTAGCATTAATAAATGTTGATATCTTCTACACGCATCTCTTACTTTTTTATTTTTTTTAAGTTTCTAGCATTAATAAATGTTGATATTTTGATAAGAATCCAATACTATAATAGTAATATAGACTGATATGCCTTTTATTAGGGGAAAAAATTCTTGCTTTTGATTATTATTATTATTATTATTATTATTCACCATCATCTATTATTATTAGATAAAGTCTAATATGATTTTGAATCTAGTAGGCACTCCATTTATTTTTAATGAAATTTAACGAGTAAAGTAATTATAATGCAAAATTATCAATAAAATTACATTTTAGTTTAAGTGTATATTTAAGAATTTATATATATTCGTCACCGTCATACTCCAGTAATTCACTTCAATTTATGTTTATGTTTAAAATTTTATATTATTAATTATCAGCAGAATCCTATTGTATCATATTATTCATCATATAGTTATTATATTAAAGTCATTTTATAATTTTTATTAGTCTTATACAACCATTATTGGATACTTAAGTTTTTCCCAAAATTTCATTCCAAATTTCTAACTTTTAGACCAAATTTCTGTCATTTTTGTTGACCATAAACGATATCAATATCGATATCGATATTTGGAACGAGATATCCGTAAATTTGACTAGCGATATATCCATCGATATCAATATTTCAACCATTGATTCTATTATCAGGGCCGGCCATTATAGGGGGCAAGAGGGGCCTAAGCCCTGGGCCCAAAATAATAGAGGGTCCAAAATTTTCAAATTTTCTTATATTGAAAAAAAATGAAGGGTCTAAATTTTTCAAAATTTTATTGAAAAAAAATAAAGAGAAGAAGATGGAGAACATATCAAATTTGAGATGTGGAATGTCGACTGCGGTTCAATAAAGGGTCTTCTCAATCCGATTTCTTCCATAATGGTGGCATGGAGTCCAATAAAGAGCCCTTTCAATCCGATTTCTTCCGAACTTGCAAAGGAAGTCCATGCTTGGGTCTGGAAGAATGGGATGACTTCAAATCCATTTATGCGCAGTGGAATTGTTGATGTCTACTGCAAGTGTGGCAATATAAGGTATGCAAACTCAATCCATGCGACAATGGGGTTAGAAAATTACTTTTTTGTCACTTCAATGATTATGGTTTATATCTCTCATGGTAATCTAGTCAAAGCACATAGGCTTTTTGATTCGTTGACTGGAAAAATTACTATTATATGAGTAGCTTTGTTTTCTGGATATCAAATCACATAAATGCGAAGCTGTATTGGAACTCTTACGTGAATTAAGGAAAAAGGAACCAATAATTCTTGATGCTGCGATTCTTATCAGTGTGCTTGGTACTTGTGCAATACAAACTACCCTGGATCCATGGAAGCAAATTCATGCCTACATTTTAAGGAAGATAATTAAGTCGAAAAGAAGTTGTTCAACAATTTGGTTGATATGTACTCATAAAATTTTTTATTTTTAATAATTCATTATATAAATTAAGGGCCCATTTTTTACTCTTGCCCTAGGTCCCTGTATGTTTGGACCGGCACTGTCTATTATAATAACCATAGAGTTCCCTTCTTGACTTAGAAAAGAATTCCTCTGCTGTGAAGAGAAGTAGGAAAGACTGAATGTCTATAGCGGAGGTACTCAGACTCTCTGAGGCTCAACAAACACAGATGTAGTCCTTGAGGAAACGTTAAAGCATCCTGAGGAAGCGTCATATGTAGATCTCTTAACCATGTCATCACTTGACATGGCCTGCAACAAGTTCATATTTAAGATTCATAAGAGAACATGTCATCGAAGCAACTTCAAGTAGTAGAAGCTGAGGATTTACCTGCACAGGATGCAACTCAAGAGTCCTAGCACGAAGCGAAGGACTTGCAAATGACACCTCAGTTGGACATGCATTGATGATGACCACAATGTATGTGTAGCTGTGCAGTACAAATGTTGATAAATGAATTATTATGATTTGTGACACTGGCATCATCAGAAATTAACTGAGACATTTATACTGACATTGGATCCAGCTGGGATAACCTGGGCACTCCTTCATGACCGTCTTCAATGCTCGTTACTATGACTCCAGGGACCAGAGAAGCACCAGTATTGTGGAAACGTACCCGTTCCTAGAAAATTGCATACTAACTATTAAAACTTAGGAGTAGCATTTGTATCCTCGGAGCATTTTAAGCTCAAAATCTTCTGCTGCTATACGACAAGCATAGAACTTTTCCTAGTTAATTTCTATTCTGAGAAAAGAACTTATTACTTTTGAATTTGAATTCAAAATAAAAGTGTGTATACAAGGCCTCTCACCTGAATAGATTTTCCGTCCTCAAACGGAAAAGTGGAGAGGAGTACCTAATGCTTAACAAATTTGAAAAGTTTTCCAAAGCAGCGAGAATGTGACTCTTCTGAGGCTTAAAGGATGGATCTGCTAATCCTGGCTTCATTCTGAAAAAAGAAATAGAACGAGAAATTATTAATGGACATGTTATACAAGTAGTTGTAAAGGGTCTGATGCCAGATACACCATTAACAAGGGTTTCTGGTCACATGTCAAGCTCACTAAGAGGTATATACAAGACCACATGATTTTGAAATACATAGTGCTTACAGAGGCCAACAGTGTTCATTTTTGCCTTTTGGAGGAAGGCCAACACCCCAGTTGTTAAAATTATATGTGAAGTCCAGCCTGGAAATGATACAAATCAAACATTCTATTCGATGAAGTCAGAGACACGTTACCGGCTGGCATTGAATTCTCAATCAGAAAACTTGACATGCGAGTGGGATATCTATTCACAAACATAGAAGGGATTCAAATTGTAACTCGGAAGTAGTAGTATCATGGAGAAGACAAGTACTTATTCTAGTAGTTAAAAATACAATTGCCCAAAAACTTATGTAGCAATCTCAAATTAAGATAGTAACTTGAGAATGAGATTAATAGTGGACCTATTGAACCAATCGCCAGAATTGTATGAGTCACGATCAAGTGATTTTGACCGGAGAATTTCATTGCCAGAGTGGAAAAATGGTATTCCCTAAAATTAGGAAATCATTTAAATATGATAAATAATACAAGATACCATAAAATAAATTATACAAATATGCATCATCAAACATTGCAAAGATGAAATAAAAAAAAGTATTCCCAAAACAATGCAAAGATCCTGCTAATTCTGGCATCAGAAAATCATTGTCGATGAGTCTCAAATAGGGTTTGTCAAACTTGTCGAAAATGGTCAACAGCGGAAGTGTGGAATTATTTCATGTAGGGGTTATTAAGGAATATCCCTCATCGGGAAATTCCTTGCAAAAGGAGATTGATACACAATCTGTTTCATTGTCAACGGGAATCCTCTTGATTCCTTACCTAAACTGTATAGTCAATCTTTCCTAGTTAGGACTCCTAGACTCTGTATATAGTTACTCTACTGCTGTACACTATATAATTCAATAACAGAAAACATTCATACCTTATAGGGGTACTATACTAGGTGTCGACGAAAATTCACACTACTTGGAACAATAATGATATTTGATCTCTCCACCAGTTAGAGGAAAACAGGCAATAGTTCCTGGTCTATTTTCCATAAAACATATAATAAGGATAACCAAAAAAAAGAAAAGGTTTCTACTTTTCATAACTCACTTCGTAATTCACTAAAACACTTAATAACATATGGCTAATGCAATTCTATAATAAAAATAATAGCATATAGAGAAAAGAAAATATTGCATCAATTCGTCATCATTTAACATTCAATAGAATTTAAACCTGCGATAGAGCTATTATACTTGTGGCCAAGTGATTGATCCTGCATCTCTCATCTACAGAAATTTCCATAGGAGTCTACAAGTAATGGATTGAGTTAGAACAGAAGCTAAAAATCTGAAGTAAAATTAAATACTACAGAAGTACATTGATCATACCTTCAGGCTCACAATGTCAAACAGAGTTTCATTGTCATGAGCAGAAACGTAATTGATCTGGAGAACAACCAAACTTGTCACTCGCATAGGTTTTCCAACTTAATAATCATGAGTCTACCTTTAATCCGTTGGTATGAACTATGGAATGAACGATTACAACAGCATTTATGATCATAATGCTGATGTCTATTTCCAGTACATGTGTTGAGGATCTACCCTATAAGAATATATCCAAACAACGCCATGCTGAAAAGCAAGAATCAGAAGTATACGCCACAAAATCACAGGAGCCAAAATAATGAATTCAGATGTGGATCCTTACAGTTTCAGTAGGGCTTAAAGTATATCCCACGCTTGCCCCACCATATGTCAATACTTCTGATCCTTTGACCTAAGGGAATCAAATACAGAAATGCCAAGGTGTGAAAGTACTGCATTTTCAGAAGAAACATCAGCAGCGGAATTATAGTGTCAGTGTAAGGATGAAAATCATGCAGTTAAAGATCATCCTAAAAAATTTAAAACACGAGCTTTCTGTGTGAAAGGCAGGAATTTGTTGTAGATCCCAAATTAATGGATTGTATGAGGTTTTTCAGGCCAAAACAAACAATAATTGGATTGTAGCAGAAAGCATATTCTGCTATTTATGATTCGTCGGAAGAGAGATATCAATAGGTCAAACCAGGAACAAGTTGTTCATCAACCATATATGAATTAAAAATGAATTACCATTCCTTTAGAAGAGGAATATACGAAGGAACATCTAATTAAATTTAAGTTATCCACTCTTCCCAACAGCTTAATTAAATTGTACACTATAGGCTAGTCTTTGCTTATTTCTAGCATCCCTTTGGCTTCTTTCTGCCACTAAAAGAGTCTAATACATAGAGAATTGTGAGTGCTATAGCTTCCTCAAACCATACACGTCCAAATACAAAATGTAAGGTAAATATTAAGCAATATATTGCATCATACTTATTCTCTGGAATCAATGTATACCTCTTTCCCTTCACAGTTGGTCAGCACAAAGTCCCTCAGGTTCGCAGCCATGCCAACCTAAATTATTGTACTTCAATAAGATATAATCACCAAAATAAAATACAGAAAGAACAATTGAGCAACAAAGGATTATGATTTATGGCTTAGGACCATTTATGCAACATCACGAAAGAAAGATGGCAAGATGTGGATCCATATGTCAGTTAAGCAATGGTTATATTATGACTCACAAACAAAACTTGAAGGAGATGAGAAGCATGGAAGAAACTTATCAAATTTAGTCTGCTAATGCAGAAGATTCCATCAATAGAGGAAAATCTTTCAACATCCAAGTTCCAACAAATATTTTCATGATTGATTTTTACAATGGACTACGAAAATAACGACATCCTCTCCAATTTTGTTTACATTATTCATTGTAAAAAGAAAATGCAACAACCACGTAAGTCAAAACCAGATGGGAAACCTGAATGTGATCCTTGGATTCGGCAAGCATGTGCTTTACAACAGCTTCTGGACCGTGATCATGACCATTAGGCTACAAATGAAAGAATAAATCCACCAAACATTATAAAACCAATAATACAATATTCTAGGTAAGAAAACAATTTTTCTCATAAATTCATAATAAGATTCAAAACTCTTAGTAATTGACATATTACAACTTGAGAGATATAAAACATGATATACATATATATGTACTAAGTGATGCTCTTTTTTCCATAAATTCAGGTTACCAATGTTGATCATGCACACTGCACTTCAAATTTTATGATGCCACCTGATCGATAGTTTGATATATATGATACACTATCTCCCAAGATAGCACCCGAGCCATATAAAGATACATACAGTATACACATGCACTTAATAGAAGATGTTAGCAAGCATCTAGCACAAGTATTCTCACTATAGTAACAGCTGTAAACAATGAAGGCACTTACAACCTAATCTCACAAGAATCAACTAATACATAAGGATCCCCAGAAATCATTATATACCTGTAACAGTAGGCCAGTCGCAAATCCTTGCTGAAGGGGATTTCCAAATGGAGATCCACCAAGTATTGCATCCCGTATCCGATCATTAAAACTGATAAATTCCGAAGACAGAGGTAATCAGAAAAGTATTTCACTTGATTAGGTGATTCTCTCTAGATAAACCAAAACATAGCTATAACTCCCACTTTGTGAGCGAAGAAATAAATTCCCAATACAAAGTATCCACCAAGTACATCCACTCATTCCTCCAGGCTTACTGACACTAGGCAGTGAAGAAATAAATAGAAGGAAAAGCTAATATATATACAGCTAGAAAAATTCATTCCAGAAACAAGGATGAAGTCAAGTCTATTACTGTACCTCTTCTGAATTGTTTGCTAAAGAGAGATAAATCCAAAACAGGTGCGGACACTATCCTATCATTGTCAACAAGTGAGGCACAAGCAAGTTTTAGACATCAATAATAGAAGGGAAAATACAGTACCTCCCAATTCCAGTTCCACAAAGATTTTCCTGCGATGCATTTATTCCACGTCCATTATTGGAAACTTCACCAAAATTCCATCCTTCACCATATCTTGAGAGAAAGGGTCAAAAGGGAATATTGAGCAAAAATCATGCCATATATTCAAGAATCATTAACGACAGAACAAGTCAATAAAGAAAATTCAAGCACGATTTTCAAAGTTACAATAATACAAAGTGTCTTTAATAAAAGTATAAACAGTGCCAAACTTACAAATAGATACTTAAACCATCAACTCCATCACTATTCTTTGTTAGGCTGCATAGTGCATCTTTTGCTTTCACCTGAGCAATTAATATATTCATGCAAATGGTTATTGGACATCCACTCGTTGCACTAAGCTTACTGGCCGAGAGTTGCATACCATTGTTCTTTTCATTAGATGACCCATAAGATCAAACCGGAACCCATCAACCTGCCAAAGCAGTCATATGATTAATAATTCCCGAATCCCCCACTAAAACTTAAAAGTATACCTTCAATGATGTCTAAAAATCAAATGCCCTTCTAGTCCAAGAATATATCAGTACACACTGACATTATGCAGACGAGTAAAATCAAGCTGACCAGGGAAAGAGAAGTTTCCATGTGAAATGTGACTACAAGAGGATGCTCTGAGGCATTTAAGACACCATCTAACAGTAAACTCTCACCTTATAGTTAACCGCCCAGTGCAATAAATCATCAAGAATTAAGCGCTCAACCATAAAATGCTCACTTGCAGTGTTGTTCACACATGTACTATTCTCAATAAAGCCATCTGTATTTCTTCTCAAGTAGTACCCTGGAACAATCTTTAAATACGTATAAATCACATCAGAAGAAAAGCCAACCATTTAGGAAGACATAAAAGACAGGGCAGCATTCTATCTATGGTTGGATATTGTGAAAAAATAACAACAAATCAAAACCTTATCAAGAGCAGAATTCTCATCAAAGGGCCCACTCGCATGCAAATGATTGTAGACAACATCCAAGACAACGCGAAGCCCCAAACGGTTAAGTGCCTGCAACAAACATAACCCTTTTTCGTTAGATGATAAACAAATAATCATTAAGCATAGAAAGGAACCACTGAAGAAGAAAACAGGGATTTTAAATGAGAAGAGGGAGGGAGGGAGTAATTATCTTTATCTCCTGAAAGACAATAAGTAGTTACTCAAAAAAGAAATGAACATATAACCATTAAGAAAAATAGAAGCAAGACTTAAATTGACTGCAAAAATTCATTAAACGCAAGATACTTGGTACAATTAGTACGTGACAGCACAATATCCAGACCTGAACCATTTTCCTAAACTCAATTGCACGGTATGAACCATTTGCTTTGCTTGCATAGCTTCCTTTAGGGACCCCCCAGAGAACGGGGTTGTACCTTCAAAAGATATAACAAAAATTAAGATTAAGCCAATACCAAAGTGGCTTAAATTGTTAATGTATAACCAACTGGCAGGAGCATACCCCCAATTATAGCCATCATCGTTTTGGATATTCGTAATTAGAGCTTGTTGCTCATCTGAATCAGAAGGAAACTTTTCGAGAATCTTGGGATCTGAACATATTTGATATAGAAAAATTGTGCAAAGACCATTCAGCTAATTGAAGACCAGCATGCAGAAAAAAGGAAGGAAAATATCTAATTTCTCTAAATATTACAAGGTTGAATATGAGTGACAGCGAGATATTGATTTCCATGACATGCTACAAACATTCTAAGACACAATAACCCATTTATATAGCATACTTGTGACTGTAAACAATTCGATAATCGTATGATGGCTTGAAAGGATATCTACAACCAATGAAGAACATTCTGAAAATGTATGGATTGAGAGGGAACAGTAAAGCCAGAGCTGAGATATTCCCTTACCTACACTCTTCCATTTCTCCTTCTCATCATCAACACCTGCAAACTGGAAGGCTGGTAGTAGATGGACATGAGTAATACCAGCATTTGATAATTTCTTCAAATGAAATACACCATCTGTGTCCTTCAAACAGTATATTCATAGTATCAAATAGTATACGAGCTTGGAATTCCTTGTTTCATCCATCAGTAAGATGAAAGGAAAATAAGCATTATTAGCATGTAACTGAATAATTTTTTGTTTGGTTGAATGGTAATTAGAGTGCTTATAGAAAACGCATCAGAAATAAAATCAGCTTGTTCAAGATACACAAAGGCAACTAAGCATTAGTAGTTCTGGCTGCAAAGTTCGCCCACTAGACAACCTCTCATTAAATGTTTCTTATATATTTTAGTTTTGAAATCTTCAATTAGTATACATGGGTTACATCCTCTTTAGCGATTTCTTCCTAAAATAAAGTCTCCTAAACAGACCTTGTCAGTCTTCAGCGTCAGAGTAACCGAACTACCTGCAAAGTGAAGGCCAGATATCCACCACGCAATTCAGGAGGCACAGTCTGGTCGCTGGCACTGAAATAGCAAAGTAAATGAATGTAAGGCTACTGAGTTAAGTACCAAAAAATTTGTGATAACTGGGAAAACAAAGACATTCTTGTCTAAAGTTAAACAGAGCATATATCACGTGAAATCTCATTAAGAAAATAGGCTGAAAATGGCATTGCATAGATCTCCAGACATTAGCATATATCACGTGAAATCTCGTTAAGAAAATTGGCTGAAAATGGCATTGCATAGATCTCCAGACATTATGAGAGAGAGAGAGAGATATTCCAAATGCTAAGTGATATAGTGTATACCAGACTTCTCACACACAGGAACTCTACGAAGTGGCTAAACACAACGTCAAACTGTACAATATGTAGTCTTAAATTGGTTTATGATTTTTTAAAAGTAGTAATTGAAGATGAGTTATCATGAACACCATTATCACATTAACAACTAACAGTTACCTGAAATCTCTTATGTGCAACTCATAAATACTGATGTCAGGAAAAGAAAGTATGACAGGTTTCTCATCTGCCAATTCGTCCCATCCTTCAGGTTTTATGTCATCAGAATCAAGATTGACCAACAATGTCCACCCACCATCTGATGAAAGCCTACTCCAACAAAATTAAAAGTTATTTAATCATAGGAAATGTCAACGTGCAGGCATATTAATCAATGTACATGACTGAATCTAAACTAGCTGATAGCAGTGCTGCATAATTTTAGAATACGAAACACCTTAGCTATTTTCGGATAACTGTTGGCTAAATGAGACTACCAGCATACCCTCTCGCATATGGATCATTTGCATAGCATTTCTCAGGTGCTTGGGTGATATACAGACACTTCATAAACATAATAGCAGCCTTCCCAACTTTTTGGTCCTTTAGTACTCCAAACGCCATTATCTTCCTCAAGTTCCACAACTTCTAGGGGATTCCCACCTGACGGATCCTTATAGATGCAAACGTGTACTTTCTGCCTTGAATTACTTACATAAGTAGGATTGAGAAAGCATATCTAGTAGGTAATAAGACCTTTTATAAGATATAAGATACCTGAGCCGTAGGTGCCCAAAGGTAAAGCGAGATAGATTCCTTCGAATAAAGTGCACCAAGGGGACCATTATATGAGAACAATTCATCTAGGATACCAGGTAACTGCAAGCTAGTAGGATCACTGCACCTTGCATCAGCTGAATTACATGAAAAAACATTTGTCATTAGCTGATGTTTTAGTCACCGCAATTGAAGTTTTATGTTGATCAAGATGCACCCAAATCACTGACAAGGTAATGGCTCTATGTACCCTTACAAAAAGGCTCTAAAGTTCAAAAAATTCCAAAGCTTATTAAATACTGCCTGACCTAAAGAAAGAAACTACAAACTGATCCAAGGAAAAGACAAAATTAAGCTTAAACAAAGCAGCTATAATGGGCAAAAGAACACCATAATCTATGAAACATAGTAGATAATGCTTCTATAAAATTGAAATCCCATTAACTTTTGCCAGCATCTAGGCATTACCCAAAAATATAATTTTCTAATTAATTTGTTAAGAAATGGTGGGTTCTATCTACTTCAGTACTCTCCGTCACTTCTAGGCATCAATACTCACCTCACTTGTAAAATAACAGATGAAATTTGAAGGAAAGAAAGTAAAAGAATGATCAGGATTCAATTTATATGTTTGCTAGTACAAGTCTTGGGAACAAAAACGTTTAATCCAACCATGCATTCATTATAACCGACTGGCAAAGAAGGAATGAAACAGCGTTCTTACAGTTGAAAGTAGCAACTGCCAATTGGCATTTAAGAAGAGGTTTGGCGTCCAAATCAGGCGGCACAATAAAAGCTCTGTAGTCTTTGATATGAGGAAATTTTTCTTTCACCTAGCAACAATCATTTTCATACACGGATCAGTTCTAAGCAGTCTTCTAAAACTTCTTGAGAAGTTACACTAACCAAAAGCAGTAATGAAATGCTACCTGCAACCAAAGCACCCAAATGACCAAGTTACTAACAACCAAAAACAATGACCAGCGCCCAGCCCCCCAACTCCGCCACCCACACCCCTAAAAAAAAAAAAAAAAAAAAAAAAAAAAAAAGCAAAGAACAAAATTAAAACACACAGCATAATGTCTTACATCTGCTGGAAGCCCATGTTTATCTTCTTCAAGCTTCACTTTTACATCTTCTCCTGTGGAAGCCCATGTTTATCTTCTTCAGCAGAGGGGTTTCGCTTTGGTGGTGAAACAGCATCGCAGAGAAGACAAATGACACGGGGCACAGCGTGAAGTAGGGAAATGACGGTTGACCGTTGGAAGAGTTGGTGATGGGGAAAGAAGAAATGGAGATGTAGTACATAATAAAGGCATCGGCTTTTTTTCTCCAGAGGAGGAAGAGAACACGCTGTGAATCTTCGAATAATTTGCTGCTTTTCCGATCCTTTCTTCTGCTTAATTGAGATTCTAAATTCATAATTTTATTTAAATTACAAAAAAAAAAATACCAAAAACCAAATAGCAGTCACTGTTATCACGAAACAACCAAATAGCAGTCACTGTTAACACATGACAGCCAAATAGCATGTCACGTTATGAAGATTCATCCAAGATTTTAGCCATTGTTAAAGATTCACATTCACTTCAAATTTTAAACAGTAACCTCGAAACCTTATTGTTCGAAAAAAACTTCCAACGTACAAAACGTAATTCAGTCAAATACACCGCACAGGCTTCAGTAAAATATACTATTCAATGGTGTAGCTACTGAAGCCATTGATCCCTGTTTTGGTGCCATTTTGCACCAAATACACAGAATATCACTGCACCCGACTTATTGAGCTAATCTAATTTTCTCTGAGCTATTAAGCCACGCTCTTCTCCTTCCTTTTGTACACGAAAAATATATATTTCAAAAAGTAATTGCATGTTGCGAAGGAAAATCGGAAAACTTGAATGACGGGAGAATATGGAAAGGCAGAGAAAAAATAATACGTCTGTTTATTTTGGAATTATGATTAGAGTTTACAAGGATTAATTATCCCTTATATAGGGATGAATAATTAATGAATACAAAAGACAAAGCTACCCCTAACACCTATTACATAAATAGACATAACCATTAAACTATTTACAACACTCCCCCTTGGATATTTCATGTAATGGTACTGCTTGGTTACGCACATATATGTTGCCTCGTTAAAACCTTGCGAGGTAACAAAAACCATATGGGACAAAAATAACCCTGGTCGAAGGAAAAAAGTGCAACGTGCATATAGGTGACCACATCGGAATCTTCTGAGGTAGCTGATGTCGTCTCTTCTGGAATACGGGTAGATAATCCGCTTTTGAGATAAAATGCATTAGTGTTGCTCCACCAAAACCTTACCCGTTAAACCCAGTGGGAAAAACCTGTGGTCGAAGGGAAAAGATGAGCAAATGCATATTAGGCAAATCATAGCATCTTCAGGATGCATTGTTAGCGGGGTGATCATACTATCAGATGAAGAGAAGGAGAAAATCAGAGTGAAGAAAAGAGAACGAGAATAGGAGTGTATATAGATGATTAATGCAACCTTACAATAGTATATGCATTACAAGAGTCTTTATACTCTACTCTATTCCTAACTGTCCTAACTAACTCCTAACACTGTGGACAGCTACACAACTTCTTAACAGAAGGCTAACTAACAACTGATTAGTCTAAAGGCCATGACAGATGGCATTCTAACACCCTCCCTCAATTTGATGGTTCCAAATCAAATTGGACGAGTGAACCTTGAAGCAAGTAGTAAACCTGAAACAAAGTTTAACAAGTGACTTGAAGCCACGGGTGAAGGACCTGCAAACGAGTTCTCAGTGAGAAAACAAGCTTTCTGTGAGAAACTGTGTAAGTGAACCATTAACAAGTGACTTGAAGCCACGGGTGAAGGACTTTCAGCAGGAACCAAGTTTACAAGCAACTGCTTTGGTGAACACCCTCCTCAATTTGATGGTTCCAAAGTCAAATTGAAAGAATGAACCTGAAACAAGTTTTCAGCAAGTGCTTTGGTGAAAATGTCTGCTAGTTGATCAGCCGATTTCACATGCTCCACATTGAGGTCTCCTTTGACAACCCGTTCACGCACAAAATGATAATCGATTTCAATATGCTTAGCTCGAGAATGAAAGGTTGGATTTGCAGAAAGGCTGGCAGCTGAGGTACTATCACAGTAGATTAGGGGTGCCTTGAGAAGAGGAATATGAAGAGCACATAACAACTGACGAATCCAAGCAAGTTCAGCTGCTGTGATGGCTAATGCTCGATATTCTGCTTCAGTACTAGATCGAGAGACTGTGTTTTGCTTCTTAGAGGTCCAGGAGATTGGGTTAGAACCCAAGAAGACTGCCATTCCAGTTGTACTGCGTCTGTCATTTGGGTCTCCTGCCCAATCTGCATCTGTGAATGCTTGCAGATCAAGAGAACCAGGTTGGTACATCAGACCATGGCTCACTGTCCCTTTTAGGAAACGAAGTATCCGTTTCACAGCCATAAAGTGGTTTTCACAGGGGGAGTGCATGTATTGACAGACCTGATTTACAGCAAAGGAAATATCAGGTCGAGTGAATGTCAAGTACTGCAATGCTCCCACGATGCTCCTATAGTTTGCAGGATTATCATAGGCAGGCCCATCAATTTTCCTTAGTCTGGAACCAGGAAGAGAAGGAGTATCCGCAGGACTGCTTTGTAACATTTCTGTCTTGATTAGCAGCTCAGTGATGTACTTAGACTGAGATAAAAACATACCAGAATCAGTGTAGGAAATTTGAATGCCTAAGAAGTAGCTTAACTCTCCAAGATCAGTCATAGAAAATTCATCTGTGAGAGCATCAACCACATCCTGGATGGCAGAAGAGGAACTCCCAGTGAGAATGATGTCGTCCACATAGAGGAGAAGAATGACAATGTCATCAGCAGTCTGTTTAACAAATAGAGAGGCATCAGCCCAGGTAGTGGTGAAACCCAAACCGGGAAGAAAGCTGGTGAACTTCTCATTCCAAGCCCTTGGGGCTTGTTTAAGACCATAAAGGGACTTCTTTAGGAGACACACATAATCCTTAGGAACTTGACCAGCAAATCCAGGAGGTTGCTTCATATATACCTCTTCTTTGAGGTCTCCATGCAAGAAGGCATTCTTCACATCCATTTGCTTAAGTTTCCATTTGAATTGAGTTGCCAGGGCTAGAACAAGTCGAACTGTTGTAGGTTTTACCACAGGGCTGAAAGTTTCTCCATAGTCCAAACCAGCCTCCTGACTGAAGCCTTGAGCAACAAGTCGAGCCTTATATCTAGAAATACTGCCGTCTGAGTTTTTCTTAATCCTGTAAACCCACTTAGAACCAACCAAGTTTTTGTTAGGTGGCAAGGGGACCAAATCCCAGGTGTGCTGGTCCAAGAGAGCATCAATCTCCTCCTTCATGGCCTGCTGCCAAACTGGAACAGAAACGGCCTGAGTGAAGGATGAAGGCTCAACCTTAGTGAAATCAGAACCTGCCTGAGTACAAAAGGCCTTTCGTTTGGAGATGCCATTCTTTGATCTGGTCTGCATAGGATGCATATTCACTCCAGTAATAGGCAATACAACCGGTAGGAACTGAGGTTGAAAGCTGGAGGACCCTGGAACATCTTCCTGAGCAGTCTCAGAAGGATCAAAATTGGAAACTGCATCAGCTTCTAGCGAGTGGGAAGCAGATGAGTGATCAGAGGACCGTGAAGAGGAAATAGAGGGAGCCAAGACCTGACCAGCTTCTGATAAGTGAGTATGACCAGCTGAAGGACCAGACACCCGTGATGAGGAAGTGGAGTGGTCTGAGTGTGCTGAGACAGATACCACAGGACTATCATTGATCTGAGCAGGTGAAGGATCAGAAGAGAATGTTGGAAATAAGGGAAAAGGGTTTGACATAACGGAAGAAGAAAACACAGAGGTTGAAGGATGTGAAGAACTAATTTGAGAGAGAAGGGACTTATAGGGAAAGTCAGACTCATTAAACAAGACATGCCTAGAGACAAAGAACTTCGCAGAGATTGGATCATAGCAGATATAGCCCTTATGCATATGTGCATAACCAAGAAATATACACTTAGTTGTTTTTGGTTGTAGTTTGTGATGATTATAAGGCTTGAGAAGAGGAAAACAAGCACTGCCAAAAATCCTGAGGTGTGACAGTGGTGGAAAGGATTGAAAAAGCTTCTCAAAAGGAGATTGCATATGAAGCAGAGCACAAGGCATACGATTTATGAGATACACAGAAGTGGAACAGGCATAGGACCAATATTGTGGAGGTAAGGAAGCAGTTTGCAAAAGGGTAATAGCAGTTTCAACAATATGCCTATGTTTTCTTTCTGCAAGGCCATTTTGCTCAGGTGTATAGGGACAGGATTTCTGGTGGAAAATTCCCTTTGAGAGTAAAAACTGCTGAACATTGAAACCTATATACTCACCACCATTATCTGTTTGAATAGTTTTGATCTTAGCAGAAAAAGCAGTAGAAACAAAAGCATAGAAATGCATGAAAATAGAGCTAAAATCAGATTTGTTTTTCATAGGAAAGAGCCAAGTGTATCTAGTACATTCATCAATGAGGGTTACATAATATCTGAAGCTTTCTAGAGATTTGACTGGGGCAGGACCCCAGACATCAGAATGTACAACTTCAAAAGGGATAACAGATTTTGAAGCAGGAAAGATGAATGGCAATTTTGTAAATTTGCCCTGCAGGCAAAATTCACAGATATTGGTATTGGGATCTGATGAAATGGGGATTTTAGACTTGTTCAAACTAGTGGAGACCACTTCATTTGAGGGATGCCATAACCTGTGATGCCAGACCTGTGAGTTCACTTCCTTGCACAGGAAGACAGTTTTGACAGTAGGACAGATATCAGAAGAGGGAGGATTGGAAATTTGAAAGGGAATGAGATAGAGTCCTTCATTGCTCAGACCTTTGTATAGTGTCCTGCCTGTGATTCTGTCCTGTATGGCAAAACATAAATCATCAAGAATAAACTGACAGTTATTATCTTTGCAGAAACTGTGTATGGAAAGCAGATTTTGAGAGATTCTGGGAACATGCAAGACTTGGTTCATCTTAAAAGAGTGAGCAACAGGAGTATTTGTAGTAAGTGTAGAAGTGCCAATATGTGTAACTTGCAAACCTGAACCACCTGCAGTAGTCACTGAGTCAGAAGGAGCAGAAGAAACAATGCCTGTCAAGTTAGACAGATCTGCAGTCATATGTGCTGAGGCTCCACTATCAGCAACCCAATACTCCTGATGTTGATGAGGTGTCATAAGAGGAGTTGTGGCAATCATAGCACTGAGCACTGGTGATGGAGGGGCACCCTGGTAAGAATAATTCCCCCTTTGATAGCAATTGACAGTCGTGTGACCAACCTTCCAACAGATTTGACAAGCTTCAGATTCTTGGGAGGCCTGATCTGGATGTCTGTAGTAGCAATCTGCAGCCCAATGACCCTTCTTAGCACATATCTGACACTTTGGAGGAGGCTGTTGTTGCCAAGTCCCTTGAAAGGATTGATTAGGACCACTTTGGGTTTGTGAGAGATCAGGACCAGCAAAGGGTCTTTGATTCTGGTACCCCCAACTTTGATTCTGGTTCCAGTTTTGATTCTGGTTCCAGTTTTGAGTTTGGTTCTGATATCTCCCTCCACCATTGCCTCTTCCTTTCTTGTTCTTGCCACCATTGTAGCCATTATTTTTGTAAAAGTATGCATTAGGTGCATTGCTTGGTGCAGTGGTATAGCCTCCAGTGTACCCAAAATGTTGGAAATTCCCACTGAACTGCTGAGGGTTACCACTGAACTGTTGAGGATTGTTCTGTGACTGTGGAACCTGATTCCTAGAAGCTTGATTAATCACACCACCAGGACAACCAAACTGCTGATTTGAAAGTGAGGAAGTATCAGTCGAACCATGGTCAACAGAAGGACCAGATCCTGCACTCTTAGTGGCCACTAAAGCAGATAGAAAAGGAAGGTCACTGGCCTGTTCTATTACACTTTCCTCAGCAAGGAGCTGAGATCTGAATTCCTTAAGGGAAATAGCACTTTCCCTTCCTCTGATCACACACCTAAAGGTGTTGTATTCACTAGGTAAACCCCTTAAGGCCAAAATTACCACATCATCATCACCAAAATGGACACCACAAGACTCTAGAGTATCTCTAGCATTTTTAATCCTTTGCATATACTGAGTCATTGTTTCAGATCCTTTCTTGATGTTCTGTAACTCAGTTTTCATTTGAAAGATTGAAGCTTTGGTAACAGAAGCAAAACGTTCTTTGAGACTTACCCACATTTCTTGAGCAGTCTTGCACCCGATTACACAAGACATTGCTGAAGTAGATAGTGTGGCTGTGATCAACTGCATCAATGCCTGATTGTGCATTCCCCACACTTGAGCAGCTTCCAATCTGGTTATGTTTGCACCATCTGAATCATCACCAACTAAAGAGGGACAGGGACTTGAACCGTTGACAAACCCCATCAAGCCATGAACACTTAGCAGCAATTCCATTTGGAAGTTCCAAGTAAGAAAATTGTGATCATCGAGCTTCACATTAACCGAACTTCAAACAGTGGAAATCAAACTTGCAATAGGAGATTGCAAGATCTGAAGTTGAGAAGAAGTCACCATTTTCCTTTGAAGGTTTCTTGTTGTTTTTTTTTTCCTTGAATTCTTTGAAACGTTAAATCAAGCACTTGGAGTGCACCAGCTTGTTTGCTGATTTCTGACTCACTTGGAGTGCACCAGTTTGTTTGTTGATCTCTAAATCCTTTTGACACAAACTCGTCGTGTATCAGCTTGGATACTGATTTCAAGAATCACCGATTCACTGAGTCTTTGTTCCAGGAAGGCACTAAGTTGTGCATCAGCTTTGTCTGCTGATTTAGACTCTTAGTGAAGACCTTTTGATTTGTAGCAGCGGAAGGTAGAAGAAGAAGAAGGAACAACCAGGCCGTCTAGCATGGCTCTGATACCATATCAGATGAAGAGAAGGAGAAAATCAGAGTGAAGAAAAGAGAACGAGAATAGGAGTGTATATAGATGATTAATGCAACCTTACAATAGTATATGCATTACAAGAGTCTTTATACTCTACTCTATTCCTAACTGTCCTAACTAACTCCTAACACTGTGGACAGCTACACAACTTCTTAACAGAAGGCTAACTAACAACTGATTAGTCTAAAGGCCATGACAGATGGCATTCTAACACATACCAAAATATGCCTCATTAAAACCTAGCCAGGTAACAAAACCCAATGGGACAAAATAACCCTGGTCGTAGGACAAAAGAGTACACGATGATCATGTGAGTATACTTCGGGATACTCAGTATACTTCCGGACACGTGGTATACTTCAGGATACTCCCCCTGATCTTGACTCCCCCTGAAAACTACAGATTAGGTAGATCATCCAGTCTACGTAAACCAATACCTCTCACATGCTGCTGGAATGTGGCCTTTGGTAATGACTTGGTGAACAAGTCTGCATGGTTATCTTGAGATCGTATGGGCAGTAATTCTCCTTTCGAGTAATCCTCAATTCTGAGACGATCGTGCTGATAACGTGTTGTGAAGGAAAATCGGAAGACTTGAATGCAGAAAGAATATGGAAAGGCAGAGAGAAAATAATACGTCTGTTTATTTTGGAATTATGGTTAGGGTTTACAAGGATTAATTATCCCTTGTATAGGGATGGATAATTAATGAATACAAAAGACAAAGTTGCCCCTAACACCTATTACATAAATAGACATAACCATTAAACTATTTAAAACATTGCAGTATATGTATATTTGTTTATGCATATATTTATAAAAATATATGTATTATAGATCAAATGTTGGGACTTCGAACACACTTCTTGTACCCCCATCAAGCATCGGCTCAATGGTGGCTTCATACGGTAGTTCTTCTTCGCCTATTATAAATTTATATATCCAAAATTAATTCCCATGTATAAATTAGACGAGAAACTTTAAAAAAAAAAACAAAAGGCAATGTTAGAGATTCTATATTTAACGTATATCAAACATCCCAAAAGACATCCCCCAATGCGCCCACTTTTTCTTCTCCACAGTTATATATATAAGATTCAAATAAATTGTGGCTCCTTGTCCTTGCATGAATCTCGATGATCCAAATATATTGGGTTGGTATTATATATATATTAGATTCAAATATATATATATTAGATTCAAATATATATATATATATCATGTATGCCACTCTGCCCCCACTGACATGAAAATAGTAGTGTTAATTAATTAATATTTGGATTATGAATTCTCTTTGAACAATTCAAATCTATTAAGTCTCAAGTCGTGAATTGTTCAAATTTTTCAAGAGATTTTTTAATTAATTGTTATTATTATACAGTCCTTTTTTTAAGAAGAATACAATTCTTTTTCTTTTAAGAAATATTAATACATAATTCCTTAGTAAATAAGGAATGAGAACAATCTCATTCACACTCTATAAAAAGTTGAATATAATTTTATGAATATAGTTTTAATATATAAGTAAATATCAATTAAGCTCGCTCAATATATCTTTCAACTATGAAAAAATATTACAAAAGAAAATCAAATATTGAGGTATCAGATTCATCGTCACCAACGAACAAAAATAAAAAGATAGATGAAAATAGTTTAAAAGAAATTATTGTGGAAGTTGATTTAGAAAATCTCCAAGTTGATCCTAGATTGCGTAATCAAATGATAACTTATCATCCAAATGTTCGAGACCAAGTTTGAAGAACTTATCTTCTAAAAGGTCCATGCCAACCTCAAACTCATTATTTCCCTTATCAGAATTTTGGGAATTCACGAAGACGTTTCAATCCTGCTTGGTTTTGTGAGTTTCCTACTTGGTTGGAGTACAACATAGAAAAAAAATGCTTTATTTATGTTGTTATCTCTTTAAACCTGACATTTGAGACCAATTTGGTGGTGACTCTTTTGTTATTATCTCTATTCAAAGTTCAATTTTTTAAGTACTTTATGAAACGCCCCCACATAAATAAAATCCTAGCTACGCCACTGCCCAATATTCAGGAACATTTTGGGTACGAAAATGCAAGGCATCTTTATCGTACAGAAGCTTAACGCCACGCTCCTTCACCTCAAGCTCGGATCCCGTAAACACTGGAACAGTCACCCTGTAACAACCCGTCTCGAATATCAGGATTAAATATTAATCAATTATAGATTAACGTGACTAATCAGGAATTAGTTGAGAGAATATGGACGGAGGGTGTAAAATGACTGTTTTACCCTTAAAATTGGGCAAAATATTGACTTTTGATTCTGGGAGTCAAACATACGAGGACCGATGACCGTGACGTAGATCGGGACGTCACGAGTCCATAGATAGGCGGCACGTCGAAATCGGACATCGAATGAAGACGTTATGGTCACGAGATCGAAATCGGTTTAATTAATGTCTCGAGATTTGAATTAATTAAATATTAAATCTAATTGGTTGATTAAATGAATGTGGGCCCTTGGATGAGTGACAAATGTCACTCATCCCATTGGTGGGTGTCCCTAAATTGTGGATCTATGTCCATTGGTCCATTTAATTAATTAATTAACTCACACACCTCATTTTCTCTCTCTTCCTTTCCCGTGCATCATCTTCATTCTCCCTAAACTAAACACACACAAATACAACTACACTAAACACCTTCAATCATCATTCTTTGCTTGTGACCCGTGAATGAAAGTTTGAGAGAACATTGAGATGAACCAAATGGTGGCCACGGCAAGGGCTGTCGTGCACGGTGGCCTGAGTTTCGAAGGTAAACCCGAAAATCCTATTTTTAGTTCAAAAATAGTGGACTTGGTTTTAATGGTTGTTGATCGATTCTAAACCCAATGTTATGTTCCTTGAGCTCCCATGAGCATGTAGGTTCAATTTTGGGACGAATTTGGACGTCGGAGGTGGCTGGAATGATGATTAGAATTCTGGCCGAAACTTTGAACGACCATAAATTTCAAACCAGGTACTTTCTACAATTTATGGGTTTATATTTGGAATCCTTTCGAGTAGATGAATTTACGTAGATAGAACGTCGAATTTGGTTGAAAAACGAGTGAGATATCGAAGTTTGAAGTTTGGGGCATCAATGGAGTTTTCCGGCAAGTCGTCGGCGAGTTGACTCGTTGAATTTTTTACCTAAGTTGACTTTTACTTTGACCGGTGCTTTGGGGCGAGTGGGCTCGAATTTCGAGGTAGGCTTAGTGTCATTTTAAAGGTTTCAACGATCTGGATCCAATGGTGATGATTTCGGGTCGATCAGAGATCGTTAGATTGGTTAAATAGAAGTTTTTCACCTCGAGAAACTAGTTTGAGACATGTTGACTTTTTCAGAAGTTTTCGGGTTTTATTCTATGGACTTATATAGATGGTTTAGTGACCTTCAGGTGTGATTTGGATAGGTTTGGATGTTCCAATGATGGTGATTTAGCTTGAAAGGCTTATGGCACACGTATCGAAGCGGCAGTTAGGACGGTTTGCGAGTGGAAATTGGTTTCTAAATATGATGCATGCATAACTATTTTATATGTTTTAAATACATTATTTATGATGAACATGATTGTGGTATTTAGTATTCACGTATTTCGAGTTTTATGATTTTATACTGTGTTTCTATGTGATTGTGGTTTTATTAATGGTTCAATGGTATGATTTCGGATTTTGAAATATGGAATCGGGATTGAGACCCATTTGATTTACGAACTATCAGACTTGGTGTCCATTTGATTTAATGAGGCATCGGGCCGGAGAACCATTTGATTTATATTATCGGGTTTAAGGCCCAGTTAGTTATCATATCGGGTTTGAGGCCCAGTTGGTTTATGAAATGGAATTTCGGGCAGAATCCCTTGAATTTGGAAAGTGAAATCATGAAAATGGTTTATGAAAGTTATACTTTGGGTACGAGACCCATTTGTGGATTTACGATGATTTTATGAAAATCCCGGGCATAGGCCCTTTGAACGATTTGAGATGATTTATGAAATGTTTTTCATATACCATCCTCACGAGTGGTTGCCCTCCAGACGTCCCGTAGTATCCTGCAGTGGTTGGTTGTCTCCTCCAGATGTCTCGTAGTATTCTAGAATAGTCACGGCGCGCTACCTGAGAGGGGCTGCCCCGAGGGGCAGCTCATGATTAGGAGTGCAATTATGGATGATAACCTATAGGGAGGGTCATTGATCTGCGGATCATTGACCTGGGTGGATCCTAGGGAGACTCGAGACTTGAGACCTCGAGTAGCACACGTAGCTTGGAAAACCGTGACAATAGTATTGATTAGGCATCAGGGTTGCCAAGGATTGGTTAAATTGTATTTTGATAAACTGGTTATTCGATATTGATGGATTTGGGTTGAGTTCCCACATGATTGGTTTTGGGCTGAGTTCCCACATACTTTGGATTTATGATGTGGGGCTAAGGCCCTAATGATTTATTTAAGTAAATGGTTTGATGACTGGTTTTCGAATGCATGCATGCTTTTTAGTGAAGGGTATAAACGTCTTTTCGCGAAATGTGTTTTATAAATTATTTATTTCATCCACTCACAGCCTTTAATGGTTTTTAATACTCTTCAAGTTGATTGCGGATGCGAGCAGTAGTAGGGACCGAGACATCACACTCCTCCACTGATCCTGGTGCACTCTGGAAGCTCAGTTTGGGCTGAAGTTTCGAGTTATCCTTTGTCTGGCACTTCGTGTCAGACGGGAACATGACACATCCCGCGTTAATCCCGGGGGGATTGGGATAGGTTATGTCACACCCTGTCGCCACCTTTCAAATATTTGGCACGGTTTCAATGACACAACCATAAAATATTGTCTTCTCCACCGTGGCGACCGGGAACGCCGAAGAACATCGAGGCATACCACCATTTCTTACCCATGATCTTGTTGCTGATTGTTGCCATGAGTGGTTGGGGAAAACCGTCTTTGAGATCATCATTAATATCGCTACGAGGAGTATCAGTATTGGATTGGGTGTGTAAAGACAAAAGATGTTCAAAGCCTGGAAACTTTGATTGGGAAGTGAAGGGATGGTGAAAGATATGGAGGATCCTCTAGTTCTTGTGTAGCTCATGAAGCCGCTTGTAATATCATTATTTCCAGGTAGAAATGTGCTCACGAATCCATGTTCTTAGGTCGAAACTTACTAGCTAAGACACGGAGAATCTTTTGAATAATATTGATTTCTGATATTGGTTCATCAAGATAGACATACTAATTATGATTGAGTCGAGACGTTCACGGTACTCAGTGAAAGATTTTGACTCACTCATTCAAATTTCTTTCAACGTCAAGTCACGAACTTGAGCATCACCTTCATGAACAATTCTAAGTTTATCCAAGGCTTTTTAACAATGGTGCACTTTTGAATGTGAGAAAACTGAGATGCAGACAATACCGTGACAGTGGCATTTCTAGTGTTACTTATTTGATGATGAAGCAAGTACTTCACCTTGAGTCCATGCAGACCTTGGTTTATCTACTGACTCAATGTTTACAGTTTTCCTTAAATACCTCCACTCAACAGTAAGATATTCATAAGCAATTTCAACATAAGCATCGACAAAAATCTCAAATTTTTCATCTTAAGAAATGCATATCATTATAGAAGTTCCAGCCACGTTCCATCCTTGACTCACTAAGCAATTTATATAAATTTACTCCCTAAGACCAACTCTATGTGTATCTATCGCCAACTCTAATACAAACTGAAAATTGGATACCTAAATTTTAGTCAAGATTCAGATGACTAATCATGTCTCATAGTCCAGACACGGATCAACAATCAATTCATTCCAGATGCACATATGTACACACACACATTGATCACACTCACCCTGCACAAATGCAATCACACATACAATCTAACCACTCAGAGGCCTCATCAATGTAGGCAGCCATGTACTTGTTCTATGTGTGTGTGTACTCAAGAGCATTCACCAATCAATAATATATATATATATAGCATTCAAAGAACATAATGAAATTGATACCCAAAAACCTTCCTCAAGATAAAACTCCGGGTCTCTCAGCTGACCATGTAATCCACTAAAATCAAAGGTTTGTTACAAAGTATATCACGCTTATATCTTCGAGCCTAGAACTAAAGATGCAATCACACCTCCTGCAACCGTAATTTCTCTCAACATAGCTATGCTCTCTTGTAATCTTGATTACAACAGCTCAACCACGATTGAATCATCAGAATCAGAAATTCCCAAAATCTAATTGATAAAAACTTTTTAAAATTAAAATAATCAATCTCTGCTCATCAAGCGATAGTTCTTGATGAGCCCGGTACAAAAAGCAAGAAACCGAAAGCATTTCTTCGATATGAATAGATTTCAAAACTGAAATTTAAAAGAAATCACTTTAGAATTTTGATCGAAGATTTAAGAAAAAAAAACTAGCTTTATGAGAAATCTTTTTCTTAGCGATTTTGTGTTCATCAATAAAAAAAAAAGTAAAGAGTTTATCAAAAACCAGAATTGATTCAGCTCTTGATTGGCACCATCATCTCAAAAACCTAGAGCTTGAAATTGCACAACAACTAAACTCACGCAGATGCTGACTTTGAAGAATTTCCCCAAACAACTGAACTCAGGACGCACAACATTGGATAACAACTTAATATTCAAAAGACAAGCATGCCCTTCACAGGATTGAAAAGTACAAATAGTAAAACAATATATGATAATTGAACTGTGACTAGTCATGAAGAGCATTGCTTTCTTTTGAACCTTCATCTTCAATATATTAACCAAAAATACAGAAGAAGTCCTAAAGTTTGAGCAACAAACATAATTTTATGTGAATATATTCAAATGCTACATGTTACCATGAGATTAAATATCTATATATTTAATAAGAAAAATGTTTACATAATATTATAATAAGATTTGAGAATGCACTTGGCCTTGTGGTTGAACTGTTGAAGATCATTCCTTGCGGGGGAAGGGCTACTGTTAACTTCTTTACATTTATTTTTGTTCTTGTTTTCTGCTGTTAACTTCAGTTTTTATTTGGTGTTTGTTTTTTTTTTTCTTTAAATTGCTTTCCTTGTTCTGCTGTTCCTGAATCCTTTTTCTGCTGCATTTGGTTTTTCGATTTTGGTGGTCTTTGGTTGGGTTTCTGCTATGTGTTTTTGCAACCCCACTTTTCTTTCGGCTATGCCCCCTGCCCTTTGTGGCATTTTTCTGACTCCTTCTTCTGTGGAGGCTCTTCCTGCTCTCCCGGTGGAGATTTTCGGAGTCCTCTTAGATCTACATTCACATCACCACTTCAGCATCCTTCCACAATGCCTCAACCCCCACCTTTTCCCTCATTCAATGCCTTTTCCGTCATTGAACCTTGAAAACACTAGCACAGAAGTCCATCTCACAACCCAGTGGCTCTTTCGTTATTGGGTTGTCTCAAAAGTACATTTTGCACTCGTCGAATGGATTATGGGAGCACTTATTGTGCGGGTGATATACTCACCCCCATTTTTCGCTGACTTCTTCGATTTCATCTTCACTGACCTTGCTTTTGGTGGGTTTGTGTTTGTTGGTTCATGGCGGCTCATGCGGCGACTGATGGTGGCAGATCGGGTGATGGCGGCTTTCCATTTTTTAGATCTATGGTTACTTTTGAGCTGTGGTAAATTTATATTTTTGGACTTATATGCACATGAATCTGGTGTTATTTGTGTGAATGATTATGTCCCAATTAAGTCCTTTTGTTCGTGGACTTCCATTGCTCTTGTAATGTACGCTTATTAATGAAGTTCTTAATTGTTTGATAAAAAAAACCCCAAAATGTCCCAATAGGTTCTGTTTGGTAAAATCCAATCTGGTCCATTCATAAAAGCCTACCGCAAGCCCAAAGATAAAAATCTATTATGTATTAATTAGCCAATTAAGGAACCAGTCCATTTTTCTTTTATGAATACCCAGCCTATTTTGTTCAACCCAAATATATAAAACTTTTTGTTTCTATAATTTTGATGTGATTGATATTATTTCTGAGTTTACTTGGTGCATCTTCAGGGAATGATGATGAGGCCAAAATGTTGGAGAAGGCTCACACCATGCAACCAGCATAGAGGAAATGAAGGCTCTTTGTCTCTTCACTAGCGTTCAACCTCATGCATCATTAAATCACCAACCTGATATTGCACAAGTGAACGATAAACTTCGATTTCTCATATCAATAAGTGGAGTTAAAGTCGACTAAAATGAATTGATGATCAGGGCATGTTGTACTCTTCTTGTAGTTCTACATCTTTTGTTATCTATTTCCACTTAAAGGCGATGGCTTAGCATAGAGATTAGATTGTGTGTAATATTAGTTGGCATTTAGTTAAATTAGTAATTTTTTAAAAGCCAATTAAGCTCGACCTAAATGTGCTTATTTGGTCCAGTCCGTGACTTTCAATAAAAACTCAACCTGACAAAGTACTTGAATTTTTATATATGTGACTAAACCCACCCAAACCGATAGATAGCCCAACCCCAAGCCCAAAAAATTTGGGCGAGGCTTGCTCAACCTAACCTAATGATGAGCCCTATCCAATATCTACTATAATAGATCGACTTATTAGCTTAAATACACCATGAACTCGCACATTAGTTACACTTTGCACTCTGAACTAGTTATTGTTTTACTTAACACCATAACACGGCCAAGTGGAGTCACCCAACTTCTTTTATATTACAGATATTAAATGACCGTGAAAAATAAGGGTAAAATTGGAATTTTGACACGTTGGCACACTTAAGCTATGTAAGAGTCTACGTGGACAGATGATTGGATGATTTAATTTTTTTTATATATAGAAAAGATTAATTATATTATATAATTGGTCTATCTTCCTGATCGATAACCCTCCTCTCCCTACTTGCCCATCGTCTTCCCCTACCAGGTAGAGCATTGCATCAACACCATCATCCACAGTTCCACATCCAATTAACAAAAGCAAATCAATAAAAATTGAAGAAGAACATAAATGACTTGGGAAGCATAATATAAACAGATACAAAATAAAAATTGAAAATGTGAAATATGGAAAATGGAAAATTCCATAAACAAGAATAAGAAACCAGAGAGCTGATCATCTTCTTTCTCCAAATTTCCAGATTACTTCCTTCTCCAAATTTCTAGATTTCTTCATTTTTCCTATCTTTTTCATAAATCTCACTGCCAAGTAACCCCCAACATCAAACACAAATGACATACAAAACATAGTGGGTGCTCAAAGCATTACCAAGAAGGTACACCCATAGCATGGCCTTAGTAGATCGCACACTGCACTTATTACAAGCCTTGATAATATACTTCCTGAAACAAAGCAAGTGAAGAAGGAGATCCAGGATAGTGGAAGGTTCTCATGTGGGGATTGGCTAAAAAGAAGACTTTGAACACTTTGGTCGTGTATTCTAAATCACCTGGCAAGTGGAATTTGGTCGTTGGGTTTATTGGGGCAATAGGGGAGGCTATTGAAAATGCAAAGGTTTGCCCTCTCCCAGCCACTCCGTGTATAGAGCTTTTGGGTTCTCCCTCCACATCTTCCATCAATTGATCTTTATAATTTACGGTTTTAGATTTTGTGTTTTGAAACTTGGATTTGTATTAGAAACTACTTAATTAAGAGCTAGTGGAATGAGTATTGGGACATTGCTATGATAGGTCTCAATCTGCATCCTTCCTCCATGCCCACATGATTTGGATCTGAAATCATCCATGGGTTCTGAGAGATTGAGCTTTCTCTCTCTCTCTCTCTCTCTCTCTCTCTCTCTCTCTCTCTCTCTCTCTCTCTCTCTCTCTCTCTCTCTCTCAAATTCATATTCCAAGTAAACCCAAAAATCTTCATAATCATCACCACCATTGTAGGAGGAAGATCTCTTCTCGACCCAAATTCGAAATTTGAACCTCGGGAAAAGTTTAGGGTTTTAAAATTGAAATTGGGCAAAAATTTGGAGAAGATTAATTAACGATTAGGAAAAGAAAACTAGATAACCATTTTGGCTATCAATTATAGTGGGGGTGTGACACTTGTGAAAAAGATCTGATGTAACGACCCGTCTCGAGTTGTGGGATTAATTTATTAATTAATTAAAGATTATCGTGACTAACCGAGGATTAGTCGAGGATTATTCGGACAATCGGCGTAAAATGACGATTTTACCTCTGAAAATGGGAAAAAGTTGACTTTTATCCCCAGTGGTCAAATACACGAGGACTGAGGACCATTACATAGATCGGGACGTTACGCGACCGTAGACAGGCGACACGTTGAAATCGGATGTCGGACAAAAAAGTTATGGTCACGGGAGCGAAATTGGACTATTCACGTATTTTGGGACTTGAATTAAATGGCTGATTTTGATTGGTCTGAAATATTTAGTTTGGACCATAAGATGAGTGACATTTGTCACCCACCTTATGGCCCATTTAACATACATATACATACACACCATAATTCATATCATCTTCATCATTTTCTCCTTCAAACCCAAACACCCACCCACCATCATTCCACCTTCACTTCATCATCAAGTGAGACCATTGAGGAACAGAGGGAGTGAATGAGAGACGACAAGACAGCCAGGGATGGCTGAGCACGGCAGAGACCATGGCAGAGGAAGGTAACCCGAAACCAAAAACCTGTTTTGGACCAATTTTTGGAAAACCATTTTATGACATGTGTTGATCGATTGGATGGATCCTAAGGTGTTCTAGGGACTTAGGCTACTCAGTAGGGACTGGTTTCGAGAGGCTTGGTGGCCTGAGATGGCTGGAAATAGAGGAGGAAGTTCCTCGTCACTGTTCATCGTGAAACATGTAATTTCTCGTATGTTTTTGGTGTTTTTGATTAGATAGAACTGTTTTTGGGGATTAGACGATCGTATAGGGACAGAATGGACCAAAACAATGTAGAATTGAGGCTTTTAGAGCTGGGTCAAGTCGTGGGTCTATGCGACCCAAAACCATGAACCGGGTCTGACCCGGCGGGAGGTTAAAGACGATGATGTCAGCATCCCCTGTTATATGTCAGGCCAGGTGGCCTAATAAGGAGTCGACACGTGTCATGTCAGTGCCAAGTCAGCACTGACATGTTAGTGACGTGGACCAACCGGCTGCTGACACGTGGCACCTGTTAGATCTAACAGCTGTTAGATGACGTCATACTGACGTCAACAGTTGACTTTTACCTTGACCCCTACGTCAGGGTGCGTGAGCACGAATCTCGAGGTGGGACCAGTGTCATTTTAAATTTTTCGACGATCCGAATCCAATGATGGTGGTTTTCGGTCGACCGGAGATCGTTTGATAGGTCAAATTGAGGTTTTTAGCCTAGGGAAGCGTGCCCAAGACACGTTAACTTTTTTGGGAGTTTTTATGGTTTATGTTTACGACTTTTATAGATGGTTAGTGACCTTTGAGTGTCATTTGGATAAGTCCGAATGACCCGGAGAGGTTGGATTAGCCCGAAGAGGCTTATGACACGGTTATCGAGGCGCAGCAAGGACGGTATGTGAGTGGACATTGCTTTCTAGATATGATGCTTGCATAACTGTTTTATATGTTTTAAATACATGATTTGAAATGCCTTGAGTGCATATGATTGTGGTATTTGGTATTTACGTATTTGCACATATTTCGAGGTGTATGATTTTATAATGGACTAATGGAATTTTGTCGGATTTGGGAATATGTAATCGAGCTTGAGACCCATTTAACTTATGAACTATCGGACGTGAAGTCCATTTGATTTACTGAGATATCGAGCTAGAGACCCATTTGGTTTATACTATCAAGTTTGAGGCCTAGTTGGTTATGATATTGGGCATGAGTCCTATTTGTTTTTTATGAAATGTGATTTCGGGTTTGGAGACCCTAATGAGGTTTGGTTTTTGATTTGGGTTATGAAAGTTATACTTCGGGCATGAGACCCAGTTGTGGATTTACGATGGTTTTATAGAAACAGAATGGGTGAAACTATATTCCGAACGTGAGCCCCTTTGAGAGGTTTTGAAATGATATATGAAATGTTTTCCATATATCATCCTATGTGTGGATTTTATCTCCAGGTGTCAGGGACATTAGAGTAGCCATAGAATATTGCCTGAGAGGGGCCGCTTTACGTGAAAGACCGTAGAAAGGCTCAGGATCAGGATTGCTAGAGGTTAAAACCTACGCCCCCCAAGGAGGGTCATAGACCTGGGTGGACCTTGGGGAGGCTCGGTTGGAAACCGAGGGGCATGCGTAGTCTTAAACCATGACATTATGACATCTGGGATGTCAGGCAACTGGGATACTAAGGATGAGTTAAATATATTTGGGAAGAGACCCACGTGTTTTGGTATTGAGGCAGAGAACCCTTATGTTTTACTGGTTTTGGGCTGAGTTCCCACTTGGATTATGGATTTATGGTTTTGGGCTAAGGCCCTAACGATTTGAGGAAGGAAATGGCTCTGATTGATAAACTATTTTATTAACTTTGATTTGATTTGAGGAACGGATTGAGTTAATTGATTTTCAAATACATACATGATTTTTAGTGAATGGTATAAATATCTTTTCTGAAATGGGTTTTATAAACTATTTATTTTCATCCACTCACAGCTTTTATGATTTTTAATACCCATCAGGTTGATCACGGATGCGGATTGTAGTAGAGACCGAAACATCACACTCCTCCACGGATCCTAGCGCATTCTGGAAGCCCGGAGAGGGTCATGGTTTAGGTCATCCCTTGTCTGGCACGTGGTGTCAGACGAGAGTATGACACATCCCAAGTTAATCTCGGGGGGATTGGGATGGGTCGTGTCATCTGATGGGTTGGATTTGTAGGGAGAAAGAAGAACACTATTGAAGTTCCAAAATTGTGAAATTCCACAATTTCCCTTTTTCAATTTAAGGTAGGAAACACTACATAAAATACCTCAAACTATATGGGTCAAAACAAACTCATATCCAAACTATCGCAATTTTCAAATTACTACTCAATTTATATGACCACCCATATTTAACTACCTCTGTTAGGTTTTCCATCCTTTTTACCATTAAAGTGCCACGTGTGATGTAATGACCCGTCCTGAATATCAGGATTAAATATTAATTATTTATGGTCTAGAATGACTAATCTGGGATTAGTTGAGTGAAATCGGACGAAATGTGCAAAATGACCGTTTTACCCCTGAAATGGGGAAAATGTTGACTTTTTGATCGGGCGGTCAAACGAACTTTAACCGATGACCGTGACGTAGTTCGGGACGTCACGAGTTCATAGACAGGTGGCACGCTTGATTCCGACATTTGAGGAAGAAGTTATGATGTTCGGAAGTAGAGGGGTATTTTGGTAATTTGGTTAAAAAGGGGTCAAATGTTGACTTTTGACCCGGGAGGTCCAATGGACAAGGGCCAAGGACCGTTACGTAGATCGAGTCGAGACGAATTCATAGACAGGCGGCACGCCGAAATCGGAGGTTCGACGACGAAGTTGTGGTCACGGGAGCGAAATCGATTAACCGAACAAACCGAGGTTTCGATTAAAATAATATTAAATTAGTGAACAGTGATCGATCAATCTGTACCCTTGGATGAGTGCCAAGTGTCACTCATCTCCACACTCCCTAAAATCTGGATCATGTCTCCACTAAATAATTAAATATGATTTTGTTCCTCCTTTTAATATGAGTCGTCCATCTCACTCCCCAGATTGCATCTGCACCGTTCATCTCATCTCCTCCCTTCTTTTATATCTGATCAACAATTTCCCTCTCTCATTCTCATTTTACCCGTGAAGAACCATCACCCCAAACTCACTACCCGTCCACCCACACACAACTAAACCCATCAGTCTCTAGTAGAAGACTAGGACACCAGAGAAGTGACAACTGGACTCATGGCAGTGGACACAGCGGAGGAGTAACCGAAAAATAGAGGAGCTTATATAATTCAAACATTGGAAAGTCGATGTAGGCTGGTTGTTGATCGTTTTGGAAGGGTGAAGGAGGTTCCTGAGGTCAAATTAGGCGTGGAGGTGGCCACAGTGGTGACCCACGGCGAAGAGGTAAGTCCCAAACCCGTGAGCCTGTTTTCAGGTACAAAAATGGCAGGATGGGTTTTAACGTATTTCAATCGATCTGGTGATTAGGATGATGATCTTGAGGATGAAACGAGTCTATGGGGATCGTTTGCGAAGGAAATGGTGGTCGGGCTAGGAGCAATCAACGGATGAGTTTTGGCCGTGAGTTTCTCAATCAGGGAGGTAAGTTAGGAGTCTGTTTTTATAGTTTTGAAATCATGGATCAACTGGAAATAGTAAGACGAAGATGTAGGGACAATTAGGATCGAAAATGGTTGGATATTGGCTGAGAACCGGCTGGGTTAGATCGTCAGTTCGATTGAACCAGACTGAACCAGTGAACTGGTTCAGACCGGGTTCGCTTGAGCTTGATGATGAACAGTACCCGGTGCGTGGGTTTCATATGCAGGGACTATAGGCCGCGCATGGGGGTGCGTTGAGGGCATTTTGGGGATGTTGTCAACATGACTTTTAATCTATTCGATGTAACGAACATTTTGGGATTGGTTTCGTGTCGATCGGACACCGTTTCGATATTATTCGGGACGTCCGAAGGTTTTAAATCGAGTTTAAAAATAGTTACAAATTTGTAAAAATTACGGGACTTTGATAGGAGGTTAATGAAAAGGTTAGTAACCCGCTAATGTGATTTGGACAGGTTTGGAAGTCCCGTTGATAGTGGTATGGCCCGGGAAGGCCTATGGCACGCGTATCGAGGCGCATCGTCGGACGGTCTGTGAGTGGACTTTGGTTTTATAAATTCTATGCATGCCTAACGTTTTTATATGTTTTATATACGTGATTTCCATTATGATTATTGTGATTATTGATTTCACGTATGTTGCACGTATTTCGAGATGTTTTCCGTATTGCACGTATATCGAGACTGGTGATTTTATTGTGGTTTTATGTGCTTGTGATTTCATGTATAATGTGAAAATGGTTTTGAAATTGGAAAGATGAACTCGGGCTTGAGGCCCAATTGTTTTGGAAACCTCGGACTTGGAGTCCATTTAAGTTACATAATCGGGCAGGGGGCCCATTTGCTTTATGAAATTGGGCCAGGGGCCCAGTTGTTTACGGAATCGGGCTGAGACACATTTGAGTTATACTATCGGGCCAGGGGCCCAGTTGATTTACGAAATCGGGCCAGGGGCCCAGTTGATTTGTGAATTCGGGTCGTGGGCCCAGTGGTTGACAGAATCGGGCATGAGGCCCAGCTGGGTCATAAATGTGATTTCGGGTCTGGGACCCTATGTTTCATAAATGTGATTTCGTGTCTGGGACCCTATGTTTCATAAATGTGATTTCAGGTCTGGGATCCTATGTTTTATAAATGTGATTTCGGGTCGGGGACCCTAAATGGAATTGTGATGTTTTATGGAGATTTCGGGCAGGGCCCATTGAAATGTTGTGAAATGATTTGATAAAACTGTTTTCCATATACCATATTGATACGAGGATATGTGATGGTCTCCTCCAGGTGTCTGGGACACTGGGGAAGTCACGGTGCATTGCCTACGAGGGGTCATTGTACGGAGCTACCGGACCGTATAGTGACTCAGGAGCAGGATTGCTATGATTAGACGTCTGGGACGTCAGACGTCTAGGATGTCAGAGATATGGACCCGGAGAGACCCCGGGCAGCACGCGTTGCTTATTATACTGTGAGATATGACGTCTGGGCCGTCAAGCGTCTGGGACGCTAGGCATCTGGGATGCCGGAGATGGTAATGTGGTAAACATTGACTATTGGATCTATGAAATGGTTTTTCGGTTGGATTTATGTTTATGGATTTGGGCGGTGGCCCATATGGTTTTGTATTTATGGATGTGGTATTCCACAGTTTTGGGCTGAGTTCCCACAATTGGTTTTGAGTTACGGTTTTTGGGCTAATGCCCTAAATGGCTTGTTGAGTAAATGTTTTGCTTATTGGTTTTCGAGGCATGCATACGTTTTAATGAAGGGCATAAATGTCTTTATGAAATGTGTTTATGAACTTGTTCATTTTCGTCTACTCACAACTTTTATTGGTTTTAATGCCCTTCAGGTTGATCACGGATGCGACTGCAGCAGAGACTGGGACATCGCACGTCTCCTCCATCGATTCTTGCGCACTCAAGAAGCCCCGTTTGGGCAGTGACTTTTGGTTATCCCTTGTCTGACACTTCGTGTCAGACGGGAGCATGGCACATTCCACGGTAATCCCAGGGGGATTGGGATGGGTCGTGTCACGTGATGTGGCAAAAAAAAGGGGTATTTTTGGGTTTCCATAATAACAATTAAAACCCAAATCCTAATCTATTCCAAGCCCTAACTTCTGAAAACGACAGCCGTGCTCCGCCCCAATTTTGAAATCGCAGACCTGCGAAATCGATTTCCTAGTCCTCCAAATCGAATTTGCAGCCCCAAAATTAAACCCTAAATCTGAAATTGAAAGGATTGTCATCGGTCCCACCTAGTCGCCCACGGTGTCGAAGTCCAAATCGCATTCCTAGTTGAAGGGGCGTTCGAAGGGCGAATTCGCGCACAATGTCGAAGTTGAAAATAGTGTCCGAATCAAGTTTCAAAAGTTTAACTGAAATGAAGGAATGGTGTTTGAGGAAGCGTGGACGAAGGGCACCCAGATATGGTAAGAATCCTCAGATGTTTGTCCTTTTGAATTTAAAATAGGGTTGGTTATATAGAAAGATGAATTAATTTGGATTTTTTAGGTGTTAGTGTTTGTTGTTTATTGTTTATTGTTTAGTTTTTTGTGAAAGGGAGGTCTGATTTGTCTGTAGTGTAGTAGGATCATGTGATGTGTCTTCTATTTGCTATTAAGATGCTTTGGGTGTGTTGTGGACCATGTGCTTTGTCTGTTATTTGCGATTGAGATGCTTTGTGTGTGTTGGGGACCATATGTTGTAGCTATAGAATAGTGTGTTCGTTCTCATTTTGTTGCCTTTCGGTTGTTGGTGGGGTAGTAGGGGATAATTGCTATGGGTGATGTAAGGGATAATTGATATTGGTGTTGTAGGGGATAATTGCTATGGCTGCTGTAGGGGATAATTGTATAGGGATAAATGTGTTTGCTCCCTAGTGTAAAGGATAATTGTGTTGTTTGTTGTTGCAACAGATAAATATGTTTCCTGCACTAGTATTGCCATAAAATTCTATTTGTTAATCAATTGTAGGGAATTCAGGTTATTTTACAATCAAGATGTTCCATGGGGGAACATGGGATGTTGATAGGTATAAAGATGGAGATGTTGACTATTTTCATTATTGTGAGAAGGACATGATGTCCATGTTTGAGATAGATAGGATGGTAAAATCAATAGGCTATAAAGATGGTATCATCCTATACCATTACTAAGAGGACCCATCCCAATCCCCCTGGGACCACCCGCGGATGTGCCCTGCTTCCGTCTGACAATAACCCTAGAGAGTGCTGAAACTACCCTTAATGGGTTTTAAATTAACATAAAAGTGATTAAACATAAACCAATCCGGGTTCTACATTGTCAGACCAGGGATAATACAAAACATGAGCACAAATGTCAGGTTACAAAAACAGTGCTCAACCTACCCAAACGGGTGTACAGGTGCGCAACGATAACAACTATGCCTCAGTCTTCGGATCTGCCTCTACCTCGGTGTCATGGTCTGGAGGGGTCAAGAAAACCATGAAAGAGTGAATGGGTCGAAAAATAAACAATAGTTCAAAACTATTTATAAGATAATAAAATAATGTTTTACCCCTCCGTTTTCAAACATGCATGCATTCGAGTCAAAACATAAGCAATAATAACTAAATCGTAAAATCATATAATCTCATTTAGTAAAATGTATAAACCAATCATAATAGTGCACCATATATCTCAACCTCGACATCCCAAATGTCCAATAATGTCACGGTCCTAAGGCTACGTGTGCCACCCGGGGTCTCAATCTCGAGTACTCCCTTGGATCCACCAGTGTCCGTGTATTCCCGGATCACTACCCGGTGTATACCAATAACAATTCTAATCCTGAGCCTCTCTACAGTTTCTCACGTAAAGTGGCCCCTCTCAAGCAATGTGCCATAACTAACTCCAAGGTACCAAGTCGTCTAGAGGAGACAACAATCCAAAAGGTCGGTATGTACAGTGCAATAGTATAACCAACGAAATCCCTATTTTACTCCAAACCCAATCACTATAATATCCAGACGGGTCTCATGCCCAAAACAACGTAATACATGTAAATCATCCATAAACAATATCCAGAATAATCCAAATCCAATCAGATAGTAAAATAGTGAAAACAGTTATGCATGCAATCCATTTAGAAATCAAAAACCCACTCACACACGGTCCTCGCTGCGCAATCGAACTGCCTAAACCTGTCCCGAAGCTAAGTCACAATCTCCGGGCCAGTCCAAAACATATCCAAAGGTTACTAACAGACTCTATAAGTTCATACATAAAACCCCTGAACAGTCTCATCCCAAGAATGCGTCCCGAACACGCTTCCTGAGGCTTTAAACCTCAATTTGACCAATCTAACGATCTCCGATCGACCCGAAACCACCACCATTGGATCCGGATTATAGAAACCTTTAAAATGGTATTGGTCCTACCTTGAGATTAGCGCTCACGCGCGGATCAACAGTTAGGTCAATAGTCAAAGCTGACATCACTACTGATGTCAACATCACGTCATCTTGATAGGTGCCACATGTTAGCAGCCAATTGGTCCACGTCATTGACATGTCAATGACACATGGCACCATCTGATTAGTCCACGTCATTGACATGTCAATGATAACTGGGCACTAACAATGACACGTGTCGACTCCTGACTGGGCCGCCTAGCCTAACAACCTGCCATGATGGCGTCAGCATGTAGTCATCGTCTCCTACCTCTCGCGGGTCAGACCCGTTTCTCTGAACCGGGTCGTGCATACTCACGACTTTGACCCGGTTCCAAAACCATCATTTCTACATCATTTTCATCCATTCCACTTCCTATGAACTCGTCTAATCCCCAGTAATCGATCGAACTAATCAGAAACAAGAAAAACGACCTAAAAGTTACATGTTTCAAGATGAACAGTGGCGATGAAATTCCTTCACGGTTTCCAATCAACTCCGACCACCTTTTTCCTTCTGATCAACTCCCACAAGGTCGTCTTGGTCCCTAGAACGTTTTAGGATCATCCAAAATGATCCACAAACGTCAAAACATGGTTTTCCAAAATTGGATCAAAACTGAGATTTTCAGGTTTCGGGTTTACCTTCCTCCGTCGTGGTTCCCGCTGTGCTCAACTTTCCTTTTTCGTTCCTTTGGTCTCACTTACTCAGTCCCATGGTTGAGCAAAAGAGATGATGGAGAAATAGGATGGTGAGATGAGTTGTGTATTCTTGTGTTTGTGTGTTGTGTTTAGGTGTTTAGGAACAACGAAGATGATAATAAAGGAAAATGATGATAATGAACCCTAATATCATATCCAAAACCATGGGTAATTGGGCCAATGGGATGAGTGAGTGACACTTGTCACTTATCCAAGGGTCCCACCAGGATATTTTAAACGAATCAGAATAGTCCATGTGTTTAAAATCTCAGAAATCATGAATAGTGCCGATTTCGCTTCCGTGACCTTAACTTTTTCGTCCGACATTCGATTTTGACATGTCGTCTATCTATGGACTCGTGACGTCCCGATCTACGTCACGGTCATTGGTCAAGGTTCAAAAGATAGCTCGAGTCAAAAGTCAACATTTTTCCCCCACCAAGGACAAAATGGTCATTTTACATTAAATAATCGAAATCACAAATTAAATATGGTTCGTGTTGTTACAGTTACGAGATTGAAGAAATAATGGGTGTTAAACTCTTAGAAGACGTTGATATGATTAAGATCTATGAGGCTATGCCAAGTGTGACTACTAAGATAAGAATCTTCTTACCACATATTAACATGGAGAACCTTAAGGAATTTTTAAAAGATGTTAGAAGGAGGGAGAAAAAAATAGCAAGACAATTGTTGGAGAGTACAAAGTCAACGGTTGTGATTGGGGAGTTAGAAGATCAGCCTGAAGAAACAACATCTCAAAAGATTAAAAAAGGAAAGGGTATACAGAAAAACAAAGGTAATAGGGAAAAACAAGTGTTGGTGACTACAAAGCCAGCTGTTGTGGTTGAATAAGGAAATGGTAAATAGAAAAAAAAAGGAAGGGAAAATTGATAGCCAAAGGTGGGGCTATTAGTGGTGGGGTTATTAGTGGTGGGGTTATTAGTGGTGAGGATGGGTTGGTGGATGAGTTAGTGGATGAGTTTGAGGACTCTGAAACATCTGACGATTCTGGATTTGAGGATAGTAGGGATAAGGGTATTCAGACACAGGAGACGTTAGTGGATCAGAAAATTCTTGAGGGATTGCTTGCAGAAGCAGATCAAATACAAGACTTCTTCACTGATTTTGGTGGAGAAGTAGGTGTCCCAGACCTGGTTGGATGACCTAAAGAGGATGCTGGAAATGGTGAAGCTGGAAGTTCAGGAGCTGCTACTCAGCCTTCAGGTGTTGCTGAGCCTTCAGGTGCAGCTGAGCCTACAGGTGCTGCTGAGCCTTCATGTGTTGCCCAGCCTTCTAATCAGCCTTCTGTTTAGCCAAGTGGTCAGGCTTCTAATCAGCCTACTTAGCCTTCATCCCAGCCTTCATCAAGTGCTCAGATTTTATCAAGTTCTCAGCCTTCATCAAGTGCTCAACCTGCTCAGTCTTCATCCCAGCCTTCATCAAATGCTCAGCCTGCTTAGCCTTCCTCAGTTAATGAACCTCCATCAACTACTAAAGCAGCATGGAGGTCCACATTCACACGAGGCATTTCAGATTTGTTTGTTGAGGATATGAATGATGAACAACTTGAAGAGGGTGATTAAACACAACAAGATGATTTAAGACCAGCTGTGTCAGATGATGAAGATGAGGATAATGTTCAGAAATGGCCACATGGGAAGAAGTTTACAGAGTATAATCCAGAAACTAACAGACTTAATCCTTACTTTGATACTGGGTTATTATTCAATGATTGTAGAGTGTTTAGGCAAGCTATTACATAGTATTGCTTATACGAGGGTAGGGATGTGAGGTACAAGAAAAATGAAAAATTCAAGCTCGAGTGTCAATGTAGATCAACAAATTGTAGTTGGGAGATTTATACTGCCATGGTAAGCCCAAGTGACAATACTTTGGTTATGAAATACTATAACCCTACACACACATGTACAGGGGTTTGTCGCAATAAATAGGCCACAGCTTCTTGGGTCTCTCGAACAATCATGTCAAGAATGTAGGCAAACCCAAAGATTCCCATTTCTGCAATAGTGGAGGCTGCTTCTACAAAATTTGCGAATGAGATAAGCAATATGATGGCGTATAGAGCTAATCAGAAAACAATTGAGTTGATAGATGGATCATTGGCAAGGAAGTATGGAATGTTATGAGATTACTGCCATGAGTTGAAATGTACAAATCCTGGTATAACCACGTCCTTGGTATGTGATTTTGCAAATGGATTACAACTATTCAAGTTTTTCTACCTCTGTTTGGAGGCATGCAAAAAAGGATTTAAAGAGTGTTTTAGTCCTTTTATTAGCTTGGATGTTTGTAATCTCAAGGGAGTGTATAGTGGCTAGTTGTTGACTGCGATTGTTATTGATGACAATAATGAGACTTGGGCGATTGTTTTGTCCGTGGTAGAAATGGAAACAAAGGACTCATGGAGGTTGTTCTTGGAACGGTTGATTGTGAATTTGGGGATGGAAAACTACTATGGCTGGATTTTCCTTAAGTGACAAGCAAAGGGGGCTAGAAGTAGTACTTGATGGTTTGATGCCTAGAGCTGAGCATAGATTCTATTCTAGACACTTATGGGCTAACTATAATAAGAGTTTCAAAGGAAAGGTGTTGAAGGATGCTTTATGAGACTGTGTTAAAGCATTAATAGTTCAGGATTTTAATGAGGAGATGGAGAAGCTAAGATGCTTAGATGAAGCTGCTTGGAGCTGGTTGAAGGAAAAACTAGCAAAGCAATGGTCTCGATCTCATTTTCAAACATGGTCCAAGACAGACATACTTCAAAATAACTACTGTGAAACCTTCAACAAGACCATTATGCTGGCCAGAGATAAACCAATCATCACTATATTTGAGATGATTAGGTTTCTCTTGATGAAGAGGATAGTATATAGAAGGGATAAGATGGCTACGTGGCCTCAGAGTAATTGTCAAAATATTTTCAACAAAGTTAAAAGGCTGAAAGTTGAGTCTGGGAATTGCAGAGTTAGATGGCCTAGTGTACCTGATTACAAGATTCACGGACGTAGAGGAAAGCAATGTGTGGTGAATTTGGAGACCCACATGTAATGACCCGTCCCGAATATCGGGATTGAATATTAATTAATTATGAATTAGAATGACTAATCGGGGATTAGTTGAGTGAAATCGGACGAAACGTGCAAAATGACCGTTTTGTCCCTAGCGTGGGCAAAATGTTGACTTTTAGTTCGGGCGGTCAAATGGACTTTGACCGATGACTGTGACGTAGTTCGGGACGTTACGAGTTCATAGACAGGTGGCACGTTCAATTCCGACATTCGTAGAGAAAGTTATGATGTTCGGAAGTTGAGGGGTATTTTGGTAATTTGGCATATTAGGGGCCAAATGTTGACTTTTTGATCGGGAGGTCCAATGGACGAGGGCCAAGGACCGTTACGTAGGTCTCGTCGATACGAATTCAATGACAGGCGGCATGCCGAAATCGGAGATTCGACGACGAAGTTATGGTCACGAAATCGGGCTCGATTAACCGAACGAACCGGGATTAAAATAATAATATAATAATGAACAGTACCCAGTGACTGAGCACACTTGGATGAGTGACAAGTGTCACTCATCCCCTAAAATCAGGCATGAAACCAGATCCCATGTTTTAAGGAAGACACAATTATGATGTTTAATTAATTAATTAATCCTAATTATTATTAATTCCAACATTAATCTCCTTTGTTCTTCAAACCGTGTAAAATTTGGGAAGAAAATTGGAGAGTGTTAGCTGCCATCTCTAACTGGTTTTGAGGGCAAAATCGAGTGCTTGTTGAGGCTAACTCAACTGGGTAAACACGGGAGATTGAGAGTGAGCTGGGAACTGAAATTCGAAAATTTGGTTTTTGGGAGGAAAAATCGAATTGGAAGAATTGATCCGTGAGGAGGGGAATTGAAGCTTCAATTAGCTTCCTGAGGTTCAGACGAGTTGTTTCAAATCAAAAACGAGAGGAATTTATGCCCAATTGGCTCTGAACGGGTTTGGTAACAGTGAGGAACTTCGAGCTTGAGTCGCGGAGATTGAGCAGTGGATTGTTGAAATTGAGCTGGGGATTATCTTCCTGAGGATCCCACGATGCTTCTGGAAGGATCAATTGAAGGAAAACACTGGAGATTGATGAAGCTCCATGGTTGCACAGTGCACGGATGTTCGAGTTTGAGTCGTGAAGTTTGAGCAATGAATTGATCCAATTGAGTTGGGGGAAAGGTTTACCTGAGATCACTGAAGCTTCTTGATGAATCAATTTAGGAAAATCATGTGGAATTGAGAGAGTTCGAATGATGAACAGTGGCCGGAGGTCCTTCGATTGTTCATCCTTGATCGTGAGGATTGAGGTAATGTTTCAAGTAATTGATGTTACAGAACCCTAATTGAACTTAGAACGAAACTCACTGAATGTTCAATTGATGAAAACAGTGTGGAATTGACAGAAAACCAAACGGGTCTGATCGCGGGTTAAACGACCCGTTTACCAGACAAACGGGCATGAACGACGACACTGTAGCTGGCGCGTGGGTTTCACGCGCAGCCACTCACGGCGGCGCGTGAGGGCACGTCCGGCCTAGTCTCAAGGTGAGGTCAACATGACTTTTGATCCTCTCAGTGTAACGAACATTTTGACGTTGATTTCGGTGAAATTGGATATTGTTTCGATAATGTTCCGCGTATCCGAAGTTTTGTTTTACGAGTTAAATACGTATTTAAATTCCGGAAAAATTTGGGGGAAATTATATGAAGTATTTGAGATGTTAGTAACCCTCTATAATGATTTTGGACAGGAGTTGTGATTTCCAGAATTTACGGAAAAACGTGCAGCTCGGAAACGAACCGTTTTGAACGGTGTGTGTGAGTGGACTTTTGGTTTTCTAACTGTGATGCATGCATATATGGTTTAAAATGCTTATTTATATGATTTTCTATGATTTGACATGATTGATGCTTTGATTCGGTGATTTCTCGATTTTCTCAATTTTATGATTATTATATTATTATATTCTGACACGATTTTCGAGAAATCATGAAATTGGTTAAAAATGATATTGTGGGCGTGAGAACCCAAGTAAATAATGATTTTGACTCGGATTTGGAGTTACATGTGAATTTGATGATTTTTGGTATTCTCGTGATTTTGTGATTATTTTAATCAGTCTTTCGGGCACGTTTTACGAGGAACGTGCAAATGATGTTTTGGGCTAGGCCCGGATTGAAAATGATATTTGGACTCGGATTATGAGTCAGTGATTGATTTCATGGATTTACGTGATCGTGGCAACTCGGATTTACGGTTGCACGGATTTACGTGATATTGATATTTTGGGCTTGAGACCCAATGGAATTGTGATTTTGGTTGGAATTGTATTTCCATGTGATGACATGATGATATTGATGATTTTCGGATTTATAAAGTAAATCGGGACTTGGGGCTGAGACCCTGTGTTGATATATGATTTGGTTTTTAATGCAACTGTTTTTCACTGGTTTTTGTGATGGTGATATGTTGCGGATATTTAGGGCTTTCGGGAGAAAATATGTTTTTTCCCCGGAGTGCACCCTGGAGATAACGCTCGCCTTCGGGATGGAAGTGTTTACCCCGAAGAGGTCACGTAGCACGATCTTTGTCTTGCAGCCCAGGGGAGGCTTGACTCAGATCAGATGTGCTGGATTATATGGATCGGTAAGTGATGTGTTCACGAGATCCGGATCGTCGGCTGGTGAGGTTTTTCCCAGCGACGGATTGCTGACTAATGATGTGTTCACAGCAGCGGATGCTCGGATTTTGAGCGGTCCTTGAGCCTATTGATATGCACGCGTTGCAGGGATAAACGTGACTCTAAGCAACAGGATATGGAAATAAGTCCCGTGGATTATGGAAAATGATTTTGAGGAAACCGTGGTTTAGCGGTTAAAATGATTTAAAGAAACTGTGAACTTTTTGAGATGTTAAACTGATTTGGTGAACATGAGTTTTTGTGGACCATGAGAAAATATGTTTTGATTTTATCGGTCCACTGTTCATACTTGAATGATTTCATACTATTACTCATGTTTTACGATATGCATGCAAGTTTGTGAAAACTGGAGGGTAAGAATGTATTTTGATAAATGTTTTTATAAGAGGTCATTTTTGTCCACTCACACCTTTTCTATTTTGTTAACCCTTCAGGTCGTGGCGCGTTGATCGAGGCTATTCCAGAGGTGGAGGTATGTGCGGGCACAGGCGCAAAAATTCCCTTGTCTGGCAGGTACTGAAGGGTAGTTTCGGACTTTCAGTTGACTTGTCAGACGGGAGCAGGACCAGGTACGGTTTTTGACGTCCAGTTGGGACGGGTCCTGTCACACATGTGTTCTTTTAGAAAATGGGACGTCATAGGAATCCCTTGTGTGCATGGTATTGCATCCATCCTCTACAAATGTGGGGCATCAATGGAGGAATATATGGACCCCCTCTATTCCAAGGAAACCTACATGAAGTGATACAGGAATCTCACTGGGGCCATAAATGGCCCAAAACTGGGGGAAAAAATCGGCCATGAAACAATTAAGCCCCTTGCAAATAAGAGACAATTGGGAAGGCCTAGAAATGTCAGAGTAAAGGAGCCACATGAAACCATTGACAAAAGTGGGGTGAAAAGATTGGGAGAATAGGGCATTGCTATGAGGTGCAATCTTTATGGGTCACAAACCCATAATGTACGTACCCACCATTAACACTTACCTCCTAAAGAGAAGACAACACCAAGGCAACGAGGAGAAACCCGTAAGAGACATGCACCTACCCAGGTATATGGAAGACACTTGTGCTTATTATGATTTTTTTGTCTTAGTTAGTGTTATCTTATTATTATTCACACATGTGCTTATTATGTCTAACCTTCAATTGTATGACCCAAGTCAACCTTCCACAAGCGCTGGTGGTAGTGAGACTCCGTGACGAAGCAAAAGGACAAGACAAAATAGACCTAGCTAGATATTGTTCGAATCCTGTTGAAATAGCTAGTTTTTGGACATGTTTTCTAGACAGATTTTGGAAGTCATATTTTGGTATTGAAATAGTTAGTTTTGTGGACATGTTTAGTTTGGATAGCTATTGAATGAAACTTTGATAGGTTATGAATGAAAGATGTTTAGTTTTGTGGACATGTTTAGTTTAGATAGCTATTGAACGAAGTTTTGAAAGGTTATGAATGGAACATGTTTAGTTTTGTGAACATGTTTAGTTTGGACAACCTGCTCTTTAGTGCACATGTTTAGTTTGGATAGCAAATTCTGCATTGATATTGGATTTGCAAATAAAAAACAGGTTATTGCACATTCTGCCCTTTAACACAGGTTATTGCAACTTACACAAATCATACCATTCATATTACATTTATACCATACCATTATATCCACAAATTACTGTTGATATAACAAACACGAAGTCCCAACTACATACTACATACTACAACTAAAACTCTAAAGCCAGGTTTACACTCTTATTTGACCCCATTTCAGGTCCCTTTCCTCCACCGATTATCATTCAAATCAAAAAACAAACCAAAAACCATGAAAGTACAATAACAAAGAGCATACACCTCTGCCTTTTCTTACGTTCTTTAATCCGCTTCTTCAAACACTGGATTTCCTTATTCTTCTGTTTCAATTTTGTCAACAGACTAGGAATGGGACAGGGAGAATTCTGATTCAGCTTTGGGTCGCACCATTGAAATAAATTGTACCCACTTTCTCCTCCTCTTATACGATTTCTCTGCTACCCAGATTCAAAGAAATAAAATTTTGAGACGTAGCTAAAACATCCCTATAATGTCACGACTCGACCCCTCTAGTACGATATTGTCCGCTTTGGGTCATGCCCTCACGGTTTTGTTTTTGGGAACTCACACGCAACTTTCCAATAGGTCACCCATCTTAGGATTAACCTAGCCCAAACTCTCTTAACTTTCGGATTCCAAACAAACTCAAAGTCAGTGAGCTCCCAAAAGGCCTAATACTAGGAAGATACGTGCCAACATACACAAGGGACTTCACCCTGCCCTCCCTGAGCGATGTGGGATTGTTCACCGTTCTTCCCAAGACACGGGTCTTACAATCCATCCTCTTTGGGGCCCAACGTCCTCGCTGGCACACTTCCGGTCGGGGTCCAGCTCTGATACCAAATTGTTACAACTTGACTCTCCTAGCACGATATTGTCCGTTTTGGGCCATGTCCTCACGGTTTTGTTTTTGGAAACTCACACACAACTTCCCAATAGGTCACCCATCTTGGGATTGCTCTAACCCAAACTCGCTTAAATTTTGGTTTCCAAACAAACTCAAAGCTACCTCATGCTAGGAAGATACGTGCCAACATACATAAGAGACTTCACATTTCCCTCCCCGAGCGTTGTGGGATTGTTCACCATTTTTTCTCAAGACACGGGTCTTACAATATCGTGCTAGGGGAGTCGGGCCGTGACATAGACTCTTGTTAAATCGAAAAATCACGGAATCAACATACATCATATTCTTACCCCATAACCAAAACCTCCCTAAAATCTTCACCTACGATTTTCATCGGTGAGGGACGTCATCAATTTTGATTGTTTACGACACTACCAAATTAGGGCTTCTACTTCAATCGTTGTCTTTTCCATCCTCGCGAAAGGGATGAAATCCTCGCAACTGAGATGAAGTCCTCATCGAAGATGAAACAAGAGGGTTGACGACGGCTAGATTTGGGAGATGCGATTTCAATTTTGGTGGAGGGGACCTGTGATTTCAATTTGGGTGGATTTGATATGGGTAGAGGTGGGGTGGATTTGCGATTTAGGGTGGAGGGGAGCTGCGAATTCAATTTGGGTGAGTTCGATATGGGTAGAGGTGGGGAGGATTTGCGATTTAGGGTGGAAGGGAGTTGCGAATGAGATATGGGTGGTATCAGTGAGGAGGGTTTGCGACTTGGGGCTTTTAAGACAAACTGAGATTAATTGTTATTATGAAAACTCGAAAATACTCCTTTGTTTTTTGCCACATCAGTGGCTGACTGGACAATTTTATTGACACATGACACTTTAACGGTAAGAATGATGAAAAACCTAACGGAGGTAGTTAAATGTGGGTGGTCACATAGATTGGGTAGTGATTTGAAAAATGTGGTAGTTTGGATATGAGTCTGTTTAGACCCCTATAGTTTGAGGTCTTTTATATAATTTTTCCTTTAATGTATTTTAAGCCATGTAAGTGCCTCATAATCACTTTTAACATCAAATTGAACGAAAATAGCAAAAAGAGGAATTGAATGACTCAACTCGACCATTTCATAGTGTTGAGTAAAGCAACAACCAATTCAGAATGCAAAATGTGACTAATGTACAAATTCATAATACATTTAAATTAATAAACCTTATTAGATACTATTCTCTTTTTCTCCATACCATGAATAGACAGAAGGCAACGCATTCCCGCAAACGGTTGAATTGATTACAATTTATGAGTGACGTACAAAACGATACAAAATAGATGTAAATGAAGATATATTACATTAGAAAATTGTTGTTAATGATTATATTGCACTTGTATCAAAAGTGGGTTAAGGTTTGTTGACTGTCTATGTTACATTACAGAATATACAACTGAAAACAGAAATTGAAAAATTTAACTGATAGTCAAGCAATTTATAGTCAAAATTTTCCCCAAGGTTTTCTGTCTACAAACGGTGGTCAGCCTCAATCATGAATGTTTCATAATTTTTTTAGCATCGTGCTTCCTTTTTCTGTACATTTCTTCATCTTCCTCTGAGCCTTCTTCACTTGAAACTTGAAAGTGTATTCGACCCTTCATTAGATGGCGCACCCGGGAGAAAAACCAACCTCAAAATCAGTTTTGAAAAGTACGTGTTTACCAAAAGGAAACCATAGCCATACAGCAAAAGTCGAAGCCTGAAAATTATAACTTGATGAATATAACTAACTACTCTGCAGCTCCGTTAACCGGTATAGATTTGTAAGCAGTTACCTTATTGTCCAAGTTATATAACTATAAAACATGAGAACTTCTATCATCAAACAGATAACATTGGATTTTTCTAAACGGATGACTATGCTCATAATCAGCATCACAAATATGTTTATCATTAAGTTTGGTAGCAGTTGAACCATCTATCTGAGATTGTTCTTATCTATAATATCACTTAGCTGACCACCTTAAATCGCTTTGATACAATTTTTTCAAGAATTTTAAGCTCAAGATAGAAAAAACTGCTGGAAAAATGAAATAACCAATATACAACAAATACACAATATTCATATTACTTAGAATATATGATATGCAATAACCATAACAAAAATCAATATATTGAAATGCTACTATTTTTAATTTAAAATATTAGTAACTGGCTGAAAAGGAAGAATAAAACTAACCGTCATGCGAAGCAAAACTATATGCCAAACGATGCTAAGTGTAAGCCAAAGCCTTATTTGATAATCTAGCTGCAAATTAGAATGAATCTGAACAGAATAACAACTAAACATAAGAATTTGAACATGTATAAATCCCAGGCTTTCATTTTGTTATTTTAATGTTACATTCTTCATTTTTGTTGGTAGTGAGATGCAATTGACAGTATAATTAACCAAAGAAGCAAAAAAAACATTATGTAAAAAAAAAAAAACTTAGACTATTGCTTTAAAGTTGGCAAATCAACTTTATACAAAAGAGAGAGTAACCTACATATGTTTTCAAAAATTGTAATCGTCTGTTTTCAAAAGTTTAATATAGATTAAAATTGGTAAAGACTACAATATCAAAGCGCACTGCAGTTTGACCCAAGAATAATGAATTCTCTAATTTTCTATCAGCTTAAGAAAACACCTTGGACTGAAGAAAAAGGACAAAGAATTACATTTGAACAACAAATATAACTATAAAAGAAAAAGCTCATATCAAAGACACAGAAGTTCTATTATTAAATAGATAAAATTGGATTTTTCTAAGTTATATTTATTTTCCAATTGTCCAAGTTATATAAACTAAACTATGAGAACTTCTATCGTGAAACAGATAACATTGGATTTTCCGAATGAGAAAGAAACATAAATAACTGCATGGATATGCAACTACATGTTAACTTATAAATGAAGTAGGGAAAAGATGTTCACTAAAGTCATCCGACAAAACGATAGCAGTTGAAATTTGACGAATTAAAAACCAAGTTAAAAAATAAACACAAAGATATTAGATATTATTACCTTCAAAAGCAACTTCTTCTCATGCTCTCTGACCACAACCTTATCACCAGGTTTATACAACAATTTTATTAACAGTGTCATACAACAAACAACAAGCTTATTAGCGATGTTATAAGAAATCTGCCACCAAAGTGGACAAAAAAAAAATAAAAAATTTACTTATCAATCCATCAACCCAATATTGAATTGACAAGACATAAAAATTTCACGAGCCCGGATGTCAATTGACAAGATCCAAAACACAATCCAAAATCAACATGCAAACCAACATACGACATGGAAAAAAATCATATCACAAAATCCATACCAATAGCTAACTAAAACATAAATGAAGTAAAACCCAAAACCCACACTGCAAATTCCTCAAAGTTGTTCACATCAGCATAGAGAAACGCAGAAACACTGAAATGGAGAAAAGTAGGCAAGAATGCCATTGTATTTTTTATATGAAGAAAGAACTGATGATCACAGATCACTTATGTAAAAGATGAAGAATAAATACCAAATGAAAAATTGTAATATGAACGACCTTATACCACATAATTGAAGAAAATGTCAGGGTTGAACTAAAAGTAATTGCACCTGAATCCACATATTGACTGAAAAAAAAAAAAGAGAATGAAACAAAATAACTTTCAAAATTTTTGACACAAAGCTTATCCTTGTATAGTTGTATGCTTCGGTTTCTCAGTATTTTGAAAAATAGAAAAAGAGAATTTAACATGAGAATGTAAATCAAAAACTACATAAATACTCAGTATGCTAAAGAGTCCACCGAGAATTCAGTGTGCGGTTTGTTAAAGTATAAATTTACTGTAACAGTATAAAAATGTGAAGAAATTTTTATTTAATTAATTAATACCTTTTATTACTCTTTGTTGCCAGAAAGGTAAAAACTTTTTTAATCAAATCATTTCTCCATTTATGTGTATCCGAAGTAACTTTAATCTCTAAATCCTAAAGTCTATATGTATTACACATGAGCTTACATTATTGTACATATACACTCTAATCTCTATATCTAAATGTCATATACTATGTGTTGAAGCGTTAAATGTTCCAAATGTCGATTACTCGTCGTCCAATCACCAAATGACGCGTGTCCTTCCTCGTAACCTGCCAACTAGGAGTAGTGGGTCTTCAGTTAGTACGGGCACCAGTGTGGTGCCGGCCTAAGATTCTCCGACGATTAAGTTAGTGACTTTGTTAGGAAGAGGAAACGGTAAATGGTAAGTTCGGCAGAGTAATAGTGAATAGTATATATTAGTTATCTTTATTGGGAAATGCGTACCCCATATGTATAGGTAAGTGAGATGTTCGATTTCCATAGTTTTGATGTGGGACAAATGCTCCTCGATTTGCGTGCTGACATGTGTCACGCAGATCGAGGGTGGATGGGCTTCCACGTGGCATCCCGCATCGAGCCCAGTGTTAGGGCTATGTAAGTACTGTGGGCTTGGGCCTTGTTCAGTGCTTGGGCTTTAGGTATACGGTCCAGTGGGTCTAGTCAAATATGGTGCCAACACTATGTAATGTGGATACTAAATGAGCTTGCATTGGTTGAAGAATGTCCGTAATTATAAATTAAAAAAAAAAAAATTTAAAAATGTGCCATTTCAAGAAATGATCAACTTTTTGAATGTTCATGTTTATCATTGAAAGTGAAGAAATTAATAGTAAATCATTACCTCAAGCTCCAATACGGAAACAACCGAATGAAACAATCATTTTAGTTTACTTGATAAACAATTTACACATCCACATCAGGGTCACATGCTCAACTCATTTCTCTACACCCTGGAAAATAAATATATCTCAAAGACCCAAGGCAAGCTGTGAATTAAACTCGGTAGTAACATTGAACAACACATGGTTTATGTCATGTAATAACTTCCAAAACTACTAAGTTGGATATAATTACATGAGTGAGGCAGAGCTGCCTCACGATTATCAGTCATCTCATCATTGAAAAATGTTTTATATCAATCACGTATTTATCAACCTGTACAATTTCCTTATGTAGGATTTCCAACTAGAAAAAAATAAAGAAATTGACTCGGACAACGTAAAGGACTTTAGTTAGCCAACTCAGCAATATTCGTTCAGTAAAAACTAAACAACCATCCAGCTAACATATATCTTTTATATTGAGCCTTTCAATGAAAAAGCCACATAACTAAACCACTCACAAAGAAAATAAAATCTAAGCTTGAGATACTGCAATATCTCATATCATTTCAATGGGACTTACCGCCCGCTATATAGCAAACAATCTAAAAGAATATTGTAAAGGGAGAATGAATGTTGGATGTTCTTCTGAACTAAGAAGCACATTCTAGTGAATGTTAAGGCTTATAATCCGAGACATATGCACATCTATATTTTGCAGCTCTAACCAACGTATCCCATGTTACGTTTCCCTGTGAAAAAAGTTTTATATCAATCTCGTATTTATCAACCTGTACAATTTCCTTATGTAGGATTTCCAACTAGAAAAAAATAAAGAAATTGACTCGGACAATGTAAAGGACTTTAGTTAGCCAACTCAGCTATATTCATTCTGTAAAAACTAAACAAGCATCCAACTAACATATATCTTTTATATTGAGCATTTCAATGCAAAAGCCACATAACTAAACCACTCACAAAGAAAATAGAATCCAAGCTTGAGATACCACAATATCTCAAATCATTTTCAATGGGATTTACCGTCCTGCTATATAGCAAGCACTCTAAAAGAATATTGTAAATGGAGAATGAATGTTGGACGTTCTTCTGAACTAAGAAGCACATTCTAGTAAATGTTAAGGCTTATAATCCAACAACATATGCACATCTATATTTTGCAGCTCTAACCAATGTATCCCATGTTGCCACCATATAAGGCATAATAAGAAAAAGGTATCACCAAGTTGAATAATTCTTGAAATGTACAAACTCAATGCATGGCCAAACATGCATAATGGACCTCTAGAATGCATAGCATGATACCTGGATCAATCTCTGTTCGCGCACCAATTCCCATTTGAGTTCCAAAATCAGCTTTAGTGGAATTGTAATCAGAAATCAGAGTTACTGCAACACGGGATTGGGAGAATATAATAAGACATTATTTCAGGGTCATGACATAACTAAGAACGTTGGAAAAACATTCATGAATTCAAATCAGAATTTTTTTTTCCCAAAAAGCAAACAAGAAAATTTTTACCTGCATAGATGCAAAACACTGAATTCCAAGAAATTAATGCATTCTTCTTGCAATGTCCATTTGTCTGACTCCAGGGACCAATGCATTGATTCACTACACACATCACCTCAGTGTGTTTACACACAAATACATTAAGAAAAAAGTGAAGACGAAATATGCTGATTTGCAAAAACACACACACACACACACACATGGGATTCACACAAAAAGAAACACCGACAATCTTGCTGCGTGATTCAAAGCTCGGAAAGTTAGGACAGCAAACAAAGCTGTGTTCGCTTCTAGTTCTTCAGCTTGCACTCAAGGATGAGCCCAATTCATTGACCTTACCCAATTTTTTTCTTTCAGATTGGTTGATGAGTTTTAGATACTACACCATAAAAGGGTCAAATCTGTGTCCTGAATTTGTTGTCTCAAATCTATCACCAACTGCGAAAGCATGGACCTGGTCACGAAGCTGAACCCAACTGCAAGCACGGTTTTTCTTCACTCCCCTTGATTTCATTAGTTCCCTCACCATATTTACCTCTTCCCACATCCCAGCTTCTGCGTACATGTTCGAAAGAAGTATATAGTATCCACAATGGTCAGGCTTCATATTGAACAGATACCCTGCTGCCCAGCTCGCCAACTCTACGTTGCCATGGATTCGGCATGCCCCAAGTAAAGCACCCCAAATATTGGCATCTGGCACAATTGGCAGGTCTTTGATAAGTTCTACTGCTTCTTCCATAAGACCAGCTCGACCAAGGAGATCAACCATGCAAGCATAGTGCTTTTCTGTCGGTTCAATATTTTGTGCCTGCATCCTCTCAAAGTATTTTCTGCCCTTCTCAACTAACCCTCCATGACTACAAGATGACAAAACTGCAACATATGAAACTGAATCGTACTTTACACCATCTTCCCTCATTTCTTCAAAAAGACTGATTGCAGTGTTAATATCACCTAACATTCCGTACCCTAAAATCATAGTATTCCAAGAGGCTGCATCCTTGTTCGGAATTAGGTCAAAGACCTTAGCAGCAAGATCAATTCGACCACATTTAGTATAAAAATCCAGAAGTGAGTTTGCGACAAAGAGATGAGTGTCAAGAAGCTTTCTTACTAACAAACCATGAATCTCCTTCCCTTGCTTCATTGCAGTTAGATTTGCACAAGCTGATATAACTCCCACAAAGGAAACAACGTCATGCACCATGCCCACAAGCTTCATTTCAGCAAACAATCTCAGAGATTCTGGGCAACCAATAGTTTGGGAATATCCTACTATTAGTATATTATAAGACACGACATCTCTGAGGGAGATGTTAAATACATTTTGAGCTAGTTCTAGCCTGCCACATTTTGCATACATGTCTGTCAGAGCATTGGAGACAAACAAATCAGAGCCAAATCCCATGCGAACTGTCCTTGCATGGATTTCTTTTCCAAGACGAAGAGAACGTAACCGAGCACAAGCAGGAAGAAGATTTGTGAAGGTGACAGGACTGGGAATTTCACCATGATCATGCATTTGTCTCACAAGGCAAATAGCTTCCAACTCAAGCCTATTTTGAGCGAAATTAGCAATCATGGTAGTCCAGGAAACAACATTCCTTTCATCCATCTTTTGGAACACAATGGATGCCTCATCTGAACAACCAGATTTTGCATACAAATCAATCAATGAGTTGGCGATGAAGATATCTGATTCAATGCCCATTTTTATACTGAAACTATGGAGTTCCTTGCCAACTCCGAAGAGTTCTAGTTCAACTAAAACTGGTAGCATGCTAGAAATGGTGACAGAGTTGGGTTTAACCCCTACATCAATCATTGTCCTAAATGTATCCAGGGCTTCTACGTTATACCCCACATAAGAGAGGCTAGTGATAGCTGCATTCCAAGAAACCTCATTCTTCTGAATCATCTCATCAAAAATTTGTTTTGAAGCCTTCACATTCCCGCATTTTCCATACACATCAATCAATGAATTTCCAGTAGTCATCAGAAGATCCAAACCAACCTTCACAACATAGCAATGAATCTGGATAGCCATCCTCTCATCTTCCAGTTCTGCACACACAGGCAACATACTAATGACACTAACAACATTTGGTTTAAAACCAATTTCCAAATTCATCTCTCTATAATAGTCAAGTGCCTCCACAAACAACCTGTTGAGTGAAAACACCCCAATAACTGTATTCCATGAGACAACATCCCTTTCCCGCATCTCCTCGAACACTCTCTTCGCATCTCTTAGATTCTCGCAATTACCATAAAACAGCAAAAGGGTATTCTCAACGAAAACATCAAAATCAAAGCCCACTTTAAACACAACCCCATGAACCTCCATCCCTTTTTTCACCTCCAAAAGGTCTGAACATGCCTTTAAAACAAAAGGAAAAGTATGATCATCTAGACGAACGCCATTTCGAACCATTCGATTATAAGTCTTAAAGTTATCATTAACTTGAGCAATGGAACAAGCCCTTATGAGGGTATTCCATAAGAAAGCTGTGTGGCAGTGCTGGACAGTTTGTTCAAAGAGATGGTGACAGGTTTCTGGGGCTTTGAAAGTGGCATATCTGAGAATAAGGGAGGCGCAAAGAGAGACACCGTGGGGAAGTAAGCCATTGAGGAGAGAAAATGCATGAATTTGCTTGGTTTGGTCAAGGGTTTGAGCGTTGGAGCTGACTGTAAGGAGATTGGAATGAGGGGAATTTGGTGAGACTATGGTGGTAGAGAAGGTCAAGGTGCGGGATGGAGTTAGTTTGTAATAGTATTTTGTGCATGAGAGTAGCGGAACCAAATGAAAGTGTCTTAGCGCCTGGTAAACGTGGTTTAACATAGAAAGAAGCAAAGGCATTGATGGGCAAGAACAATGATATGGGAGTCCAAACCGAACCTGAAGAGCAAGTAGCCAAGTTTGCTCAGTCGTCAATTGGATACCAGTTTTTTGGCCATCACTGGTATTTACTCTCACTATTCTCCATTACACTGAAATGTTAGAAAAAAAATGTGTAAGGTGAAAGCTTAATAAGCAACCATAGGTATCTATAAATATGAATTTTTTTTTTTTCTCTCTTTCTATCAGAGATTAGCAACACATAACAAGCTGAAACAAATAATGCATAGGATAGGAAAAGTAATTGAATCAATCATTTTCACGAAAGTAGGTTGATGCACTCCAGAGATATCAACAATTTTGGCTCCCAAACCCAGAAAATTGACATAGAAAATGAAGAAAGAAAACCAAATATAAAAAGAAGAAACCTAAATCTTCTACTTGTAATCCTAAATAATAAAAACAAGCCCTAATAGCAATCATCCAGAAAATTTGCCTCAATTAGCCGACGACAAGAAAATTGCTAGAAATCTTTAAGATATAACTGTCAACTGTGTATTAGACAATAAAATAGAACTGTGTAACAATAAGATAAAGATTGCAAACACATATTCCATAGATCCAGGAAGAAGAGAGTAAAAGATGTCAGACCCAAAGTCAATATGAACTTTGAGTGAAACTCTCAGCATTTGCTTCATGGAGCAGTCGCACATGGAAGCCCATAGCCAGGGCTAATAGTTTGAACACATGTGCAAAATCTGACTTATCTTTCAACTTCATACATTAAAATCGGTGAAATACAACATTGAATGGCACAAACATTTATAGCAAGACGATATAATTAAAACCTGAACAAAGAATACTCCACTGAAAAAATGGGAAGTTGATTTTTTTCTCACAAACCAAACATATAAGATAGGAATAACAAATAAAAGGGAAGAAAAAGAATTGAACACCTGTCGTAGCCTTCTAAGGGTCACCCTCTTAGAATTCTACTCACAGCCTCTTCCTCATTTATAAAATGCCTGAAAACCGGAAGAGAAGAAAAGGAAACTCAGTATGACTGTGATACCATTGGATTCATCAAGAGGTTGGGATTTTGATTTCAAAAATCAGATTAAAAAAAAATTGTTGAATATGGCTAAACAAGTGAAAGAGATAGAGTGCTTTTGCCTTGCCCCTCTCTGTGTCCGAAGCGGCAATGGCAGAAAAGGTTGGTTTCAAGGAAAGCTTTCCAATTTATTGTGTTAGTTCGCCAGTGCCTTTTGGGTGATAATTCTGCAAAAGCAGAGTGAAGTGGTGGCGATGGCTTGTGTGCGCGGAGGTTGAGAGAGAGAGAGATGAGAGGGGAGTCTGATGGGTCGTTACTGGTTAGAGAACAAAAGGGTCTATGGGCTGGTGTTGGGCCTAGTTAGAATAAGACCAACGCGCTTTAGCACGGACCAGGGAAAATTCTCAAAATTCAGAACGGAAAAGAACAAAATACATCAATCTATCATCACAACAAAATTCTCAATTTCATCCTCAATCGGCAGGTAACTCAAATCCTCCTCCGGGGAAGGTAGGATGGATGATGCGGTGGTTGTGGCGATGAGGGTGGAGGTAGACGACGTGGTAATGGTCGTTGTTGCAGTGAAAGTGAAGGTAGAAAAGGTGGTGCTGGAGGTAAAGATAGGTGGAAGAGGGGTGGTGACGGTCGCAACCACAGTGGAGAAGGATATTGTGCTAGGTGATGGCCTTTTTGATGTGGCTCCGAATCAACCCATGAGGTTCTAAAGAGGCTCATAATCGAGTCATGGTTATAGGTGGCTTCAATCTGGAGCCTCTTGGAAGCTCAAATGGCTGATTTTGATGACAACTCACATTATTTTTTCAGGCAAAAGGCTGTGAAAAATCTTTCGTCTGCGGAAACTTTGAGATGTGTTTTTGAATGGAGGTTGAAAACAAGTAGACATGGCTAAATAGAAATGGTGAAACTTGGTGCTTTCACTTTGTGTAGACTAAACGAAGCATTGATTGATTCAAAAGAAAAAAGATGGAATATTTGGTTTACCTCGTTTCCGGTTGCAACTCCTCTATCTGGAATTTTGAATGGGCTTGAAGTGTTTGGCTTTCCCTTTATCTGCACACAAAATCGATGCAGACATCAGCCAAATCCAAACTAAAAAAAAAAAAATTAGGTTTAAAATGTTTCATAAATATGATAGGTTATTTTAAACTTCAAAATATGATAGGTTATATTTAAATATAATTTAAATTGAAAAATAGCATAAAATGTACATAGATTAAGTGAAATATGGTATATAATACACACTTTATATTAATATTAAAATATTTATTAAAAATAATATAAATAAATAATAACCTTAACGATTCAGTTTGGAGTCATAATATATATATTAACAAATTGTAATGAACCTTCAATAATTTTCCTAATTTAAATTAACTATAGGACAAACTACAATGGTAATTTCATGTTCTTATCCAATTATAAAATATTTCAATCCATATTTAAGTTATAAACATGTTTCTAAATACCTTTCATTAGTCGTTCTATTAAAAAGTTTGGTAAACATCATTTTTCACTATGTTGATACCATATCAGCCCAAATCAATTTGTGACCCAATACCTCTAACTCAACACACCTCTACAAGCCCTGAGGCCCAAGCCAACTCTGAAAAATAGGCCCTAGCAAAGTATGAACAAACACTACACGTGGACTGACCTCAGTCTTCCACGTGTCAGTCTCACAATGAATGTTCATTGTCCCATATCGGCAGAATAATTTTATTACACACATCACACTCATACAAAAAGAGTTTATTCCCCATAAAAGGTAACTAAGTATTTACTATTCACACCTACTTTACGAATAACTATTCACCACTCACTCCTTACACATAGATCCATCATTGACTTGGGCATCGGAGTACCCTTAGGCTATTACCACACCGGTGTCTTCCTCTGACCGACCGATCAATTTCCCTATTTTGTAGGTCTGTCTAAGGACACATGGCTGAACAACATTCGTCCCCCAAGTTGGCACATTTTGTGCATCAACACACTCCAATATCTGAGGGTCCATTTTAGAATGAATTACTATATTTCAATTTCATCATCGTGATTTTTAGATCACAACAATTTATTCTATATGCATATTTCACTATTAAATCATTAAATAAGCTTAGGGTATTTTTTGGCATAAATTGAAAAATTCTTACCTATTTATTTTTTATTAAGGGACTAATTATTTTAATTTAGTTTGTCAGGACCCGTCCCAAATCCCCCGGGATTAACGTGGGACGCGCCTGATCCCGTCTGACACGAAGTGTCAGACCAGGGAAAATTCCGTCTCTAGCCCTCACCGGAGCTTCCAGAGTACGCCAGGATCGTAGGAGGAGGAGTGTGATGTCTCGTCTCTGCTACAGTTCGAATCCGCTATCAACCGGCATTAAAACATCAAAAGTCGTGAGTGGACAAAATAATATTTTAATAAAAATCATTTCTACAAAGACATTTATGCCCTTCATAAATACATATGCATGCATTAAAAAACCGTTTATCAAAACGTTCATAAAACCCTTTGTCAAACATGTTCTCAAAACCTTTCTAGGGTTCATGCCCGGTTCCCATAAACCGTCATGACCCATAAAAACCTTTCAAGGGTTCATGTCGGTTCCCATAAACCATCATGACCCATAAATCCATTTGGGTCCCCGACCCGAAATCACAACCTTAAAACCATAAAATAATACATGTGGGAACACAGCCCAAAACCATTCTTCAAAATATTGAATACGGGGTCTCGCCCAAAAGCACTTTCTAAAACATGGAACACAGAGTCTCCACCCTCAAATCTCTTTAGGTAAACCACATACGTATCAATATACGTATAACCCATCCGCGACACTTCAGAGAAGATGCCAACTCGAGGCACACAGCCCCTATGGAACACATCCCCGATATATGTCACGATATCATCTCTATACTAGTGTACACACTACTTGGGGTCTCACTCCGAGTCTTCTCCCAAGAATTCTCCATCTGGAAGGCTCAATCTCTGGATCTAGTCTGAGCTCTCTCTTTCTGGATCTAGTCCACACATCTCTCCGGAATCTGGTCCGGGACCACATCATAAATCATAACTTCCACTCCTGGAAAGGGATCCCTATGGGGGGACCCATTCTGATCTGTGGATCGTGACTCTCCAGGTCGACGTCTGGAGGAGACCATATAATCATATGGAGGGTTCATAATCATTTTCAAAACTCTTTCTTTCTTTCTCAAAACATTTCTCAACTGGGTCTCATACCCGATTCATCTCAATAGGATTCCTCGAATCCGATTCAAATCCATTTCACAGGCCTCTGCCTAAATCCACAGTTCAATAGGGTCTCATGCCTGAATTCTCATTTCACAAACCGAACTGAGACTCAAGCCCGATGTTACAATTAACTGGGTATTTCGCCCGATATCACGAATAACCGGGCCCTAAGCCCGAAACCATGAAGCATTGGGGCCTCAAGCCCGATACTACAGTCAAATGGGCCTCAAGCCCGAGATTACAACCAACTGGGCCTCAAGCCCGAATTCGTAAACCAACGGAACCCTCGATCCGATCGTATAACTCAAATGGACCCTCGGTCCGATTCCTCGTCAAATCAAATGGACTCAAAGTCCGAGAGTTTGTAAATCAAATGGGTCTCATGCCCGAGTTCTTATTTCCAAATCCAAAATCCATTTATTAAACCCTCGTTGAAAACCTAGCACGTATAAGCATCGTATAAAATCGGAAATCTCGAAATACGTGCAAATACGTAAATCCTAGGCTACCACAAATAAATGCACTCATGGAATCACAAACATGTAATTAAAATAATTATAAAACATTTATGCATGCATCAATTGCGAAAGAAAGGTCCATTCACAGACCGTCCGAAGCCGCGCCTCGATACGCGTGTCATAAGCGTCTCCCTGGCCAATCGTCGCCTCTAGGATTCCCGAACCTGTCCAAATTAATTTAGAGGGTTACTAATAGCCTCATTAACCTCTCATTGAAGTCCCATAATTTTCCCGATTTTCTAACTATTTTTAAACGCGAACCTAAACCTTTGGACAGCCCGAACTATATCGAAACGATGTCCGATTGACACGAAATCAGTCCCAAAATATTCGTTACATCAAATAGATGATTTCACGTGTTGAACACTTCCCCAAAATCCATTCCACGCGCCCAAGGAATGGCATGTGCATGGGCCTCACGCGCCGGCGACTGTTCATCTTCTCCAGCGACTGAACCGGTCCAGACCGGCTGGTTCGGTTCAGGGCCTGCAACTTGGACCGACGTGACCGGTCCAGCCATTTTCCCTCCTTGTTTTCGGTCCTTTTATTCCCTTTTTGATTCCATTCATCCTATTTTCTCAATTCCTACCAATTCCAATCAAAATAACTAACCAAAAACGCCTAAAATCCATGGTTTAATTTTGAACCCCACAACCCAAACTTCCCAGTTTCCTCCCACGGTTCCTCTGCCGTCCCACCACCACCAAAACCTCCTCTAAACCTTCCTAACATCCTAATAAGGTTATCCTAATCATCTAAAATCAACCATAACGTCAAAATCAAAAATAAAAAGAAATTGGGTCTTACCGGGTACTTGCTCGGGTTTTGGTCTCAGCCGTTCACGGCGGTGTCAACCTAGCCGACCACCACCATCATCTAGTCCTCTCTTCCTTCCCTTGGTCTCAGTCATGGTCATAAGGGGTGAAGGTTTGGATTTGGGGTGGAAGGGAGATCGGGCTTGGTGTTTGGAAATGAAGAAAATGGTTTATGAAGGAAGATGGATGGATATGCATGAATGGGAACGGATGGCCAGTGGATGGGTGACACTTGTCACTCATCCATTGGTCCAATGAAAATTATCTGGGCCCCACTTAATTCCAAAAGTAATCCGTTTCGAAATTCGCGCAATAGTTCCTTCGAAATTTCGTGAACCGTAACTTCTTCGTCGAACGGCCGAATTCGACGTGCCGCCTGTCTACGGATTCGTATCATCCCGATATACGTAACAGTCCTCGGCCCTCGGCCATTGGACCTCCCGGGTCAAAAGTCAACTATTTGCTCATATTCAACCAAATTACCAAAATGCCCCCGCACTTCCGAAAATCATAACTTCTTCCTCGAACGTCGGAATCAGGCGTGCCACCTGTCTATGAACTCGTGACGTCCCGAACTACGTCACAGTCATTGGCCAAAGTCCATTTGACCTTCCAAACAAAAAGTCAACATTTTTCCCAATTTAGGGGCAAAATCGTCATTTCGCCCTGCTCATCCGTTAATCCTCGTCTAATCCTCGATTAGCCTTGCTAATCCGTCATTAATCCTTAATTAATCCCGTTAATTCGGGACGGGTCGTCACATAGTTCATCTTTCAAATTAGTGCATTAATTAAACAAACTACAAGAGCATTACATTTACATTTACATCAAGCTTTTTCAACTAATTTTGCTTTTGTAATTTGTTTAAATGCACTAATCTGAAAGAGCAGTTAAATCAAAATATTAATCCTTTAACGAAAAATACAAGGATATTTTTTTTAATTAATGCTATAAATACGTTTAACTTACTTGATGATTTAATAGTAAAAAATATAGATTGAGTAAATTGATATGATTTCAGAACCACTACGATGAAATTGAAATGCAACGATTCATTTAAAAATTTGAAATTAAAACCTAGCGAAAAGTAACCCCTAAATTCGAAGTGATATTTAACCTAAAAGTTTATTAAATTTCCGAGTGGCAATTGTGGGACCTTGAACTCAATGTAGATAAAAACAACAACAAATATTGAATAGTAAAAAGTATAAAAATAAAAACTTCTAAATTCTAAATTAAGGAAGGAAAAAAAAACATATCCCGACATCCCCATAAACCTACCCTCTAAAAGCATTCACATCAAATTAACTAAATATTTGGACAAATTTAACTTAAAATGAACCTAAATTATTAATAGTTAGCCAATTTTTACAGTTACCAAAATCAGACTCTACATTTTCATCGACTTTGAATGTTAAATTCATTTGTTCAAATTTGAATATATAATAAGTTATTTTTTTTTTGCAACAGCTAGTTTTTAATGACTATTTTTTTAATATCTAGTATTTTAACGGCAAATTTTTAAAGCAAATTTTTTAACGCAAATTTTTTAACGCAAATTTTTTAACGGTTAGTTTTTAACAATTAGTTTTTTAAAGTTATCATTTTTATATATAAAAAAAATAGATTATATTTCACTCATTCTCACTTATCAATACCAAATCATATTTCATCATCTTATTCTTACATCTCAATTTGATTCAATTTAATCTACATATGACTCACTAATCTTTACGTGATATGGTGCTTAACGATGAAAATTCTGATGATGAATATAAAGTTTTACTCACTAGTAAAGAGCAACAACTAACTAGTAATAAAAGCACTTCATGTCGCTGTGAATTTATTGAGAAACGAATTGTCATCCATCGTGATAGTACAAAAGGGCGTGCAAAGCTCTACTGTGACTAAAATCCTAACATCTTGAACCAAAAACACATACCATTGAAACTATATATCATTGAGCATACCAACCAAAAACAACATTGCTACAAACACATGCAAAGATCCAATTTTGAAACCAAGCTTGATTAGAGAACCATCAAACCTACCATTTCAAAAACAATACCCCAATTTAATCTAAAATTCGGAATAAAAAATTTTGTCAATAATAATTGGGTTCATATTTGGTGCTTTCTCATATCTTATCAATTTGAACTCTCTACACCCTCTTACCATTACTAACTCTTTTCATCATGACTTCCATTTGACGTGACAGGACCCTTCCCAATCCCCCCGGGATTAGTGCGGGATGACCCTGCTCCCGTCTGACACGAAGTGTCAGACAAGGGATATTTCCGATCTTTGCCCTCCCGGGCTATCAGAGTACGCCAGGATTCGGAGGAGGTATGTGATATCTCGATCTCTGCTACAGTCCACACCGTATCCAACCTGAAGGGTATTAAAAACAGAAAGACTGTGAGTGGACAAAAATAAAGAATTTATAAAAACATTTCATCAAAGACCTTTATACCCTCCACTAAAAAGCATGCATGCATAGTAAAACCATTTACTCAAACACGTATGTTTAAACAACCATAATTAGGGTCTCAGCCCCAAATTCTGTAAATACAAATCACCCGGGCTCCTGCCCAAAACTATTTACAGAAAACCATAATACAGTAAACATACAAGGGATATCAACCCAAATCCATTTATCATTATAAAACATAATTTCTCAAACCAATTGAAATCACGTTTATCCATTATATTCATATCCAGAACCTGTCACGGTAAAATAAAACTACATGTGTGCTAACCGGGGTCTCAAACCAAGTCTCTCCAGGGTCCACCCAGGTCAATGTCCGTAGATCAATGACCCTCCCTGGAGGTAACTAACCATGCCCATCCTGAGAGTAAGGAACCCAACTAGGGGGCGACTCCACTCAGTCAGTGCTCCGTGACTACTCCGGGGTCCACCCAGGCCAACGACCCTCCCCGGAGGAGACAATCATATATAAAGGATGGAATATGAAAAACCTTTTGAAATCATTCTTTAAATCTTTCCAGGATTCATACCCGGCCCCCATAAGCCGTCATAATCCATAAAATCCTTTCCGAGGGTTCATGCCGGTTCCCATAAACCGTCATGACCCGTAAATCCATTTCAAGGGTTCATGCCGGTTCCCATAAACCGTCATGAACCATAAAAACCATTTGTAACACATAACTGGGCGCTAGGCCCGAATCCACATAGAAACTGGACCTCAAGTCCGATTCGTAAACCAACTGGGCCTCCGGCCCGATTCCGTAAATCAAATGGGTCTCGAACCCGAGTTTACCATTTCGAATCCAAAACCATTTCATGAAATCATATCCAAAACCCTAGGTATGGAAAATCAGTGTAAAACCAAAAAATCTTGATTTACGTGCAAGCACGTAAATCGCCTCGAAATACGTGAAACCATATAATTCATAAATATCCAAAATCAACATTATCAAATTGTTGATACCATATCGACCGACCACCCTAGCACAGGTCCCACCAGGACAGGAAGGCCGCTGACCGATCGCCTGATCGGTACCCTCACGGCCCACGGCCCGCCGATCGGCACCGTACTGCAGACCCGCCATTCGGCACCTGACAGTGAACAGACGACAGCTGGCTGCGACAGTCACCTAACCAACTCTGCCACACCAACTCCCTGACGGAGGCAGGTTGGGACTCCAGCTGGCGCCTCCTCCGGATATTCAGGGCTTGTCAGACGGCTCCCAGCCACCAAGCACCACCTGCTCCCGTAACAGTAGCCCACCTACCACAGTTATGGCTACTATAAATACCCCGAAACCCTTCACAAAGGTAGGACACACAGAACCGACCCAGAGCACTGTGTTTACTTGCCTCTCGGCATTCAGATACTAACTTTGGCATCGGAGCCCCTTTGGCCGACACCACACCAGTGTCTAGTTTTGCAGGACCCCTGCCGAATCACGACGCCCCCGGCGGGCCCGAGACACCACACGGCTGGTCCTAGAACCCCCAGCGGGTCTCATCGAGTTGGTCATTTCAGGATCAAACAATTGGCGCCGTCTGTGGGAAGAAGAACAATACCAACACCCACCAACTCACATACCCCTGCTCGACCCTCCGCTGACGAACAATGTCTGCCGAACGGGACGACGGTGAGCTCAACAACACCCCTCAGGGAGATCGCGGCCGAACCCGAGCCAGCCTACCTTCCGACGACATGCTCGAGATGCTGAGGACCCTGCGGTCGGAGGTTGCCGAACTTAGGAAGAGCAACGCTGCCATCGAGAGCAGGAATCACGTGTGGGGGGAACAGCATGGAAGCACCCTGGCCATCTTGCAGTCTACGCGCGAGGAACTGGAGGAGCAGCGGGAGGCAACCAAACGGGCCTTGGCCACTGTGTCTCGTCGGCCGGAGTTTGATGCCGGCAGAGCCGAGATCGGTGACGCCTGCCGACCGGAGGCGTCCGGTCGCCTACTCTTCCACCAGACCGACATGCCTGGCCCCTCGGGAACACAGATCTACCGCGACGCCCGCGAGCTGCTCGACAGGAGACAGACGCAGTCCCCGGCCAACCGTCTGACTTACCCTACCCACGACCCCCGCATCCAAGCACAACCACCTCTGCCCGTCCTATCCCAGGGCGCCCGGTCAAGGTCCGGGTCGGCACGCCGACCCGCAAAGCCTCCGCGGCTCTCCGTCCAGCCCCCAGGCAGTCCTTCCGCGCCGATCGGCAGGCACCAGCTGGAAGACAACGCCAGCTCAACCACGGCCTCGTCCGGGCGGCGACCGGTGCAACCCACGAAGCCCAGAGGCAGCAGCGCAAACCATCCTATCGACGACCGCCCGAGTGGGGCAGATCGACCCGACCAATCAAACGAGGTGGTTCGGGAACTCCTCCAGCGCGTGTGGGAACTGGAGGCCGCCAGACCCAAAGCGGGGACACTACCCCGACCCTGGGCCAACATTGGTCCCTTCACGGACCGTATCATGCGGTACCGCCATGAAACAGAGGTCAAACCCTTGAAGATTGCCTTGTATGACGGACAAGGCGACCCAGACACCCATATCAATAACTACAACTCGGCGCTCGCCTTCAGAAATATCTCCGACGAGGCGCAGTGCCTAATTTTCAGCTTCACCCTCACCGGGGCTGCGCTCAATTGGTTCTATCGCCTGGAACCACAGTCTATCGACTCATTCGACCGCCTACACACGGTCTTTGAACCAGTTTATGATCCAGACGGATCGCCTGCTCACAACCGAGGACCTGGGAACCCTCCGACAGGGAGACAGCGAGCCTCTACGCCAGTACGCCGCTCGTTTCAGCCTGGAATACTCCAAGTGCCATGAGACGGACGACAAGGCCGCCTACCGCGCTTTCCGCAACGGGCTGCGGGAGTCCACCTTCAAGTACCATGCCTTCACCCAGGGTTGGGACGATTACAATGAGCTCATGCGGCAAGTGGCAATACACGCCAAGGCGGAGCACTTCAACTCTCCCCAGGTCGCATCTCGACCTGACGTGAATAGCGCGCGCCCTCCGCCTCCCAGCAACCGGCAGGCACGATCACCTCCGCCGACCACTAACGCGCATACGGATCACCGATCTGACTCACACTCCGGTAAGCGGAAGGGGACGTATAACAATGACCATCGTGGGAGGGACAAATACCACAACAAGGGGCAGGGATCAGGCCCCCACCAAGCAGGCAAACCCCATACGGGGCCCACCTCAAAGTACGAAACCTATTCAATCCTGAACACCTCCCTCGAGAACGTCTTGATGAGCATCGAGGACACGATCCCCACGCCACGGGCACGACCGCCCGGCCCCCGCCCGGGCATCCAATCCAACTTGTACTGCCAGTACCACAAGTTCAACGGCCATACCATCGACGAGTGCGTGGCTTTCTGCGACATTGTGGAAGCGCTCGTAAAGGAGGGGAAGATCAACCAGTTCCTCCAACACGCACGCCCCGGACCGGGACTGCCACAGATCAACACGATCAGCGGGGGCCCCACCATCTCTTCCTCCTGCACCTCCAATCGGGCCAAGAAGAACTTCTTGAGCGCCACGACATCCAACCACCAAATATTCAACATCACGGATGGGCGTGCGGCCAAGGTCGCCTGGGCAGGATGGACGCCCATCACTTTCTCCGAGGAGGAAGAGCGGGGAGTTATCTTTCCCCACGATGACCCGTTGATCATCCGCGCTCAGATCGCCAATTTCGATGTTGGGCGAATCCTGGTGGACACTGGTAGCTCTGTGAACGTCCTCTTCATGGACACTTTCAACCAATTGGGCATCAACTCCGCAAGCCTCACCCATGCTGGTTCCCCACTGCTCGGCTTCTCAGGCGATTCTGTCATGCCCCTTGGCACCATCTCCCTGCCTATCTCCCTGGGGAGCGCGCCCAAGATCGCAACAGCCATCACCACCTTCCTGGTAGTCGATTGCCCCACTGCTTATAACGTCATTTTAGGTAGGGGACTCCTTAACCAGCTCAGCGCCGTCATCTCCACTCGGGCCTTTCTCATGAAGTTTCCGACCGTCATGGGCACTGGCCAAGTCCGCGGTAATCAGCAATCCGCCCGCTCCTGCTATCAGACCGCCCTGACCAAGCTCAACCCATGCGACAAGCGGGAGACCATGGCCGTCGCCGAGGCTGCTTACGAGGCCGACCCTGTCGACTCCGAGCTCCTTGAACAAATACGGGCGGGTCCCCCCGAGGACCCGCGCGACCTCTCCGCCGTCTCGCAGCCGCAACCCGTGGAGGATACGGAGCTGATCACCCTTTGCCCGCATAACCCCGAGCGGCAAGTGAAAATTGGAAGCACACTCGCTCCCGAAATCAGGACACAACTCATCCAATTCCTCCGGGACAACAGTGAAGTTTTTGCTTGGTCCTACGCCGACATGCCTGGCATCTCCACGGATGTCATCTGCCACAGGCTTAACATCAGCCCCTCCTTCAGACCGGTCACCCAGAAGCAGCGGACTTATGACGCAGAACGACAGCTGGCCATGCAAGAAGAGATCGTTCGGCTCAGCACCATTCACTTCGTGCGCAAGGCCATTTACGCCACGTGGGTCGCAAACGTCGTACTCGTCAAGAAACCCTCCGGATCCTGGCGGATGTGCATCGACTTCACGGATCTTAACAAAGCCTGCCCGAAGGATAGCTTCCCACTTCCTAAGATCGATCTTTTGGTCGACGCAACAGCTGGCCACGAACTCCTCAGCTTCATGGATGCGTACTCCGGCTACAACCAAATCCGGATGCACCCCGACAACCAGATCCACACCAGTTTCCGCACTAATCTGGGAGTCTACTGCTACAATGTTATGCCCTTCGGGCTCAAGAAAGCCGGTGCCACCTACCAACGGCTTGTCAACTTCATGTTCGCGGAGCAGATTGGCAAGACCATGGAGGTGTACGTAGATGATATGCTCGTCAAGAGCCGGACGGCCGACCAGCACGTGCCTAACCTCGACAGGATGTTCCAGGTCCTGAAGCAATACAAGATGCGGCTCAACCCTGCCAAATGCGTCTTCGGCGTCCGTTCTGGAAAATTCCTCGGTTACATGATCAGCCAACGAGGAATTGAGGCTAACCCTGAAAAAATCAAGGCCATCCTGGACATGAAGCCCCCGCGCACACTCAAGGAAGTCCAAACCCTTACTGGCCGGATCGCCGCCCTCACCCGGTTCATCTCCCGGGCGACTGACAAGTGTTTACCATTTTTCAAGGTCATGAAGACCCAGGGCCGGCACATCAACTGGGACGCAACGTGCGACGCTGCCTTTGAAGCTCTCAAAACTTACATGAGCACCGCGCCCCTACTTACCCGACCTACCACTGGGGAACGGCTCACCGTCTATCTTTCTGTCTCCACATCTGCTGTCAGCTCCGTCCTCGTCACCAGTCGGGACGGCGCGGAGTTCCCAGTATACTATGTCAGCAAGGCGTTCCAGGACACCGAGACCCGGTACAACGACCTGGAGAAGTTGGCCTTTGCCCTCATTGTGACAGCCCGGCGCCTCCGCCCATACTTTCAGGCACATCCCATGTTAGTCCTTACTAACAAACCCCTTCGCCAGGTGCTCCAAAAGCCAGACGCTTCGGGGAGACTCGTCAAATGGGCAGTGGAGCTTAGTGAGTTCGACATCACATTCGCCCCAAGACCAGCTGTCAAAGGACAGGTCATCGCTGACTTCCTTTCCGAATTCACATACAGCACAACGCAGCACATGCCTGACACTCCGGATCCCAATATTGCGGCACCCGCCGCTCCTATCTGCAAGTCGCCAACCCCGTCCACCATGGACCCCGCCCGACCAGTTTGGACTCTCTACGTGGACGGATCCTCCTGCCATACTGGCTCTGGCGCCAGCCTCGTACTCAGCACACCTACTCAGGAACGGCTGGAATACGCGTTGCGTTTTGGGTTCCAGGCTTCCAACAACGAAGCCGAGTACGAAGCCCTTCTTGCTGGCCTCCGGTTGGCCACCGACCTCCAAGCACAACAGCTGCAGGTTTACAGCGACTCCCAGCTCGTCGTCCGACAAATCAACAGCCTCTATGATGCCAAAGACGCCTCCATGACCCGATACTTGGCAAAAGTGCGGTCCCTACTTCGCCACTTCCGCGGCTACGAGGTCATTCAAATACCACGGTCGGAAAACAGCCACGCCGATGCTCTGGCCCACCTGGCCTCCTCCATCGACGACAAGATAGGTCGCCGTGTTCCCGTCGAATTTCTGGCATCCCCAAGCACAAGCGAGCAACCAGTCCTGGTCGCAACACAGGAGGCCTCTTGGATGGACCCCATTGTCCGGTACCTCACCACGGCCGAACTCCCGCCCAACCGCAACGAGGCCCGCCGCATCCAACGCCAGTCCGCACGGTACACCATGGCGCATGACCACTTATACCGACGGGGATTCGACACCCCCCTCCTCAAGTGCCTCCCTACGGACCGGGGCATTGCGGTGCTCCGAGAAATTCACCAGGGAATCTTTGGTAACCACTCTGGACCCAGGTCCCTAGCACATAAAGCCTTTCGGCAGGGGTACTATTGGCCCACCATGCGCGCCGACTCTGTGGCCATCACTCAACGATGCGTCCCATGCCAACGGTGCGCCCCTGTACCTCATTCTCCCGCTGAGCGACTCACTCCCATGCTCAGCCCCTGGCCCTTCTCTCAATGGGGACTGGACCTCATCGGCCCCATGCCACGAGGAAAGGGCGGCGTCGAACACGCAATCGTTGCGGTGGACTATTTCACTAAGTGGGCCGAAGCAAAGCCCCTCAAAATAATCACGGCCGCCCAGGTCGAGAGCTTTGTGTACCAGAACATCATCTGTCGCTTTGGTATCCCACGTACGATCATCACGGACAATGGCACTCAGTTCGATTCTGTCCGTTTCCGACACTTTTGCGACACCTATGGCATCCAGTTCTGCTTCGCCTCGGTGGCACATCCACAGGCTAACGGACAGGTGGAAGCCGTAAACAAGCTCATCAAACACAACCTCAAGGCTCGACTCCACGATATCCCGAAAGGTCAATGGTCCGACCTCCTATCTGATGTTCTCTGGTCCTACCGGACATCCTACCGGACATCGACACAGGAGACACCCTTCGCCTTGACCTTCGGGACTGAAGCTGTCGTTCCCGTGGAAATTGGGGAAACCTCTTACCGAGTACTATCCTATGATCCACAAGAGAATGCGGAACTCCTCACACAGAATCTCAACTTCATTGAGGAAAACCGTGAACAAGCCAATCTCCGTAACGTGGCGCACAAACGGCGAATCGCTCACTACTACAACTCTCGCGTTCACAGACGCAGTTTCCAGGTCGGTGACTGGGTCCTTCGCAAGGTTAGCCTGGCCACTAAGGAGCGTGCTGATCGGACCCTCGGGCCCACATGGGAGGGCCCCTACCTGGTCACTCGAATTTGTCGTCCAGGCACTTATGAGCTCCAAACTACGGATGGACGGTCGCTTACACACCCGTGGCATGCGGATCATCTCAAGTTGTTTCATAATTAAAAACACCCCCCATGTACATTACTTTACACTTTGCTATAATTCGACTTGGCTATCTCCAGTCGAACTTGCCTTTCCGGCAAAATGTTCTTTCATTTATCTAAGTGTTAGTCTAGTCCTCAACTACAAGTAGCCTATCCCCTATTGCCGATCGGCACTCCCGAGGACCCACACGACACCTACTTTATCTACCGACACAAGCTTACTTGGTCCACACAGTCAAGTACAATTATCTTTCGCTATTACGATCTTAGTTCGGCGGGTATGTCCATTATGGTTTGCGTTTACGATTATGACTGTTCGGTCCTTATCTAATCTACAACTCCGTGGATCGGCATGCATACACATATGCGCCAAGTACTCGCCTATCGGCAGTTCTCATTCAAAAAAAAAACAAAAAAAAAAACAAAAAATGAAGTGCGATGCAAAGTGATAGATAAAGTCCACCTTTCATTGCTTTCACTACCGAGCTACATGTTACACGGGGCATTCCCCGGACTATACAAATAAAGGCAACAAAAAGCAATCTACACGGCCCTCGGCCTCAAACGACCACCACCTCCACCTCCTCCTCCCCCGCCCGGTCCTTCCCAGAGGACGATGCAACGGCATCCTCCCCGCCAGCGCTCGGCAACTCTCCTTCGCCCGCCGCCGGACCCACTTCAGGGTCCTGCCCCTCCAGGGCGAACATCTTCGTCAGCACCGGGGGCTCATCCAGCCATGGGAAATTGAGGGTGACGCCTGGGTTGAAGTACAACACCCGCTGCACACAATCATCTTCCACTTCAGCTAAGGCCAGGTCAAGATGATTGGCATACACCGGATCGGCCATAAAATCTTCCAGGGTCTTCTGCCGGTCGGCAGCGAGCAGGCCCCTCAACCTCTCCACTTCTCCCTGCAGCTCCCCCAGGATCTTTTCTTGCTCATTCAGCTGCAGGGAGAACGCGTGGGCCGTCTCCTCCCGTTCGGCGATGCCCCGCTCGGCCACCTCCGCTCGGGACCTCTCCCGTTGGAGCTCCGCCTCCAGCTCAGCCACACGGCGCCGAGCAACATACCCCTCCTTTTCCGGCGCACGCAGCTTCTCCTCCCTCTGCCGCGCGGCTGCTTGCTCGGCCTCCAGCCTCTGCGTGCGCCGAGAGGCCTTCTGCAGGGCCACATAGGTCTGCCCGAAGCACTGCCGAACCATGCACACTTATCAGCAAACATATATCCACTAAATACACAAAAAAAAGACACTAAGCCAATTCACACGAATACTCACATGGGCTTGCTCGGCGAGCAGGGCCGCGAACCGACCCGGGTGGGAGCCGGTGCCGATCTGCTCGATCTCTGCCGGCGTCACTTGGGAGCCGAGCACAAAGGCATTGACAACCGGCGCCAATGACCTGTGCATCTGCTGTGTGACCGGCACCCACGCCTCCCCGGGCCTTGCCGACCGAACAACCTCCCCCGTCTCCACGGGATCCATGAAGACGGCAGCAATGCCGGGTACGCTGTTCGGCACCCTTTCCTTGGCCGGCGGCGGCATCTCCACCCTGGCCTCCTTCGCCCTTTCCATCGGCGCCTCGGGAGCCTTGAGGGCCGCTTCCCTCTTGCGTCGGCGGTCGGAGCCCTCTCCTTCCGACACCCCTGCCGCTGGGGGAGACTGCCTAAGCCGCGCCTCCTTCAGCTTCCTCTGGCGCTCCCGGGCTTGGTCCAGCCCGCCGATCAGGGGCCGCTTCAGTCCCCGGACGGGACTCTTCGCCTGCTCGGCACCCTGCCGTTGATCAGGCCTCGTCGGTTTTGGCGGCCCATCTGGCCGGAGGCCCAAACTGGACCCCGACGGGGGCTCCTCTCGGCCGGCACCCCTGGGCTTCACCGCCACGATCTTTTGCCTCCGTGGCTGTTGGGGGGTTACCTCCGGCTCCTTGCCCTTTCCCTCGGCAGCCGAGCCGTGCTTCATCACCGCTTCGCTCATCTTGTTCTGCGCGGCTTGTTCGACGAAGGGATGAACTGCAAAAAACCCAGTTAAGATCTCGGCCTACCTACCCATCATTACTTCACGCAAACAGCTGCTACTTACCAGGTGGAACGATGAGGCCCACGGCAAGCAGGTTGGCCTGGCAGCTTCAGAACGCAGCGACTGCGCTCTAGGTCGGACAGCTTCCCCCGAACGAGATTGCACGCCTCCCAATCCTCCGCTGTCACCGTTGCCTTGGACGGACCTGCACATACAAAACGCACTATCAGACTCCGCCTCGGTACCCGAAATACCCCATTATGGCCAACGGCCGATCGGATGGCAGACAACCTCCAGACTGGAAGTGGTGGGGAATCCTCGCTCGGACCCTACTGACGTCCCCCTCCCACGGCCCCGATACCCAGCAGAACCGATGCCTCCAGCTCTTCTGCGACGTCGGCACATCCGTGATGAACGCACCCCGCGCACTCTTGTGCAGGCACTCCATCTGGTACCACCCCGACCCGTAGGTCTGCCTCTTGAAGCGGTACAGGGCGCACAGTTGCCCCCAGGTCGGCTCCGGCAATCCCGCCAGTCGGAACGCCGTGTACAGGAGTGATCAGGATGATCCAGCCGTTGGCGTTCAGCTGCCCCAGGGCCAGGTTCGTCCTCTGCCATCATGTCCTGGAGCCACGGGTGCAGAGGCAGCCTCACGCCGTGTTCAAAGCAATCGACATAAAATAATGTCGACCCTTCCGGAGGACTACTCGGCTTCTTGCTGTGCGGGGGTACCGTCATCTTAATCTCCGCCAGCACGTTGTACAGCTCCCGGAACCGGTCCAGGTCGGACTGCCGAATGGTGTTCATTTCGTAATCCACGGCATACTCAACCTTCACCACGCCGTTGGCATCTAGTTCCATCGGCGAGCTCGTCTCTGTACCGCTACCTTCAGCCTCAATCGACGGTGGCGACGGGGGGCGTACGGGGATATGTCCTCCTCTCACTTGGCCGATCGGCACCCGATGTGCTGCACCCGCCCTGCTGCCTCACCTCCTTCCGTGGCAACCTGAGAGCCTCATCCAGGCTGTCACCACTGCTGGACGACGACGTGCTGCTAATGGACCCACTAGTGGACGTTGACCCACTGCGCCCGCTCGGCACGTCGGTTGCCGAACTGGACGGTGTTTCCCCGCCAAAATCTTGAGGGGACCTAACCCCAGATCCACTGTTTGACTCTGACTCTGACATCTACAAATTACCAAAAAAAAAAAGCTACAACTAAGCACCTACGCTACGGAACACATGCTGTGCATAGATGCCGAACGGCAGGAATTATACCTTTCAAAGTTTTGCTCGGTCGAATTGGTTCCACGTGCGTCCTCTTCTTGATCGGCAGTCTCCAATTCAGTCGGCACTCGCAATTATTCCACAGATGCTCTGAGTCAAAAGTGGAAAAGACAGCACGCTTTCGCCCCTTTTATAGGCCCCTGGCCCGCCTCGAGATGCGCGCTTCCGATCTGACGGTCACCAGGCCGATACGGCCACCTTTCGGCTACGAATACCTTGTACTGTATACCCATCGGTATCGTACATTCTCAACTACATACGTACATACGTACATCTCTCACTGGTATGCATCCATATCGCCTGCCGACCGGAGCCTCTCGGCCTCTTTCCCGACAGCACGCTTCCTCTCTTCGTCGGCAAGCACACTGCTACCTACGTCTCCCCGCCATTCCCCACGGCCGCCTCTCCACGATCTTTCGGTCTTTACGGTGGGCCGCTTCCGGAACTCGGCAATGGGGCCTCTTTGAAAATCGGACATACGGTGCACTTCCTCGCTCCATGACTTGGGGGGCTACTAGGGATACAGGGCGCACCGCCCAGGTCGGTCGACAGGTACCGGCCGTCATATCAAGTCCTCGACCGAGGAACCCCACCTCAGTCAAAGACTTAGGGGACTTATGTTGATACCATATCGACCGACCACCCTAGCACAGGTCCCACCAGGACAGGAAGGCCGCCGACCGATCGCCTGATCGGCACCCTCACGGCCCGCCGATCGGCACCGTACTGCAGACCCGCCATTCGGCACCTGACAGTGAACAGACGACAGCTGGCTACGACAGTCACCTAACCAACTCTGCCACACCAACTCCCTGACGGAGGCAGGTTGGGACTCTAGCTAGCGCCTCCTCCGGATATCCAGGGCTTGTCAGACGACTCCCAGCTACCAAGCACCACCTGCTCCCGTAACAGTAGCCCACCTACCACAGTTATGGCTACTATAAATACCCCGAAACTCTTCACAAAGGTAGGACACACAGAACCGACCCAGAGCACTGTGTTTACTTGCCTCTCAGCATTCAGATACTAACTTTGGCATCGGAGCCCCTTTGGCCGACACCACACCGGTGTCTAGTTTTGCAGGACCCCTGCCGAATCACGACGCCCCCAGCGGGCCCGAGACACCACACGGCTGGTCCTAGAACCCCCAGCGGGTCTCATCGAGTTGGTCATTTCAGGATCAAACACAAATCACATTCATAATCCATTTGGAAATCCAAAACCATTTCATTTAGACCAGTAAAGACATACAGCCCCGTATAGGCACCGTATAGGGCCGAAACCTCGAAATACGTGCCTATACGTAACCACACATCCAAATGCACTCATGGCATCACAAACAAGTATTTAAAACATATAATAAACATTTATGCATGCACCAATTTAGAAAACAAGGTCCACTCACAGACCGTCCGAAGCCGCGCCTCGATACGCGTGTCATAACCGCCTCCCGGGTCAATCACCGTCACCGGGACTCCCAAACCTGTCCAAATTCATTTAGAGGGTTACTAATAGCCTCATTAACCTCTCATTGAAGTCCCATAATTTTCTGATATTTTTAACTATTTTTAAAATCGAACCTAAACCTTCTGATGCCCCGAAACATATCTAGAAGGTGTCCGATCGACTCGAAACCAGTCCCAAAATGTTCGTTACATCGAATAGATGAAATTACATGTTGGAACCTTCCCCAAAATCTCCCCCACGCGCCCGTACGCGCCGCCTGAAGTGGTTGCGCGTGGGAGCCACACGCCTGTGAACAATGCTTCTTCAACCTCTCGACGGCCGGTTCAGACCGGCCGGTCCGGTTCGTTCCTGCAACTGGACCGGCGTGACCGGTCCAGGGTCCTACAATCCTCATTTTTCATCCGTTTTCTTCGATTTTAATTCGTAAATTCCTATTTTCTCATTTCCTACCCATTCCAATTAACCAAACTAGCTAAAACACCCAAAATCCACCTCCTTCGATTCCTCCCTCACGGCCCAAAATGTCCGACTGCCCCCGGGCTTCGGGGCCGTCCACAGCCGTCCAAAAACATCCTAAAACCCTCCTAACCATCTAATAAGCCTAACCTAATCAACCAAAATCGACCATGATAACCAAATCAAAGTAAGAGGAATTTTGGGGCTTACCGGGTACCCGTTCGGGTTGGGCCTCCACCGCGCACGGTGGCGCCGTCCAGACCGGCCACCATCATCAATCTTCACTCCTCTCACTCTCTGGGCCTCCAAATGGTTGAAGGTTTGGATTTGGGGTGGTAGGGAGATCGGTTTGGATTGGGAAAACATGGAAATGGGATGCACGGTTATGGTTGGATGCATGTATGTGAAATGGTGCCCAGTGGATGGGTGACACTTGTCACTCATCCATTGGTTGCTGAAAAGAAACTGGGCCCACTAAAGTCCAAAAGTGCCTCGTAAAATGCGTCACCGTGAATAGTATCTCAGAACTTCCGTGAACCGTAACTTCGCCGTCGAACGTCCGAATTCGACATGCCGCCTGTCTATGGATTCGTATCGTCCTTATCTACGTAACGGTCTTCGGCCCTCAGCCATCGGACCTCCCGGTCAAAAAGTCAACATTTGACCTTTTTAACCAAAATTACCAAAATGCCCCTAAACTTCCGAACATCATAACTTCCTCCTCGAACGTCGGAATTGAACGTGCCACCTTTCTATGAACTCGTGACGTCACGAACTACGTCACGGCCATCGGTCAAAGTCCATTTGACCGTCCAAACAAAAAGTCAACGTTTTGCCCACGCCTAGGGACAAAACGGTCATTTCGCATCGTTCGCCCGACTTCGCTCTACTAATCACAGATTAGCCTCACTAATCGTGATTAGTCACTAATCTAATCATGGAATTTGGGACGGGTCGTTACATGACGTCTTCTAATAATCTGACATTCCATTAGGATCCATCAACATGATTCTATCTTCCTTTTCTCGTTCCCTAATGGCAAGTGACCTTGCTTCCTGGTAATACAACAACTTGAATCGCTCTTCTTTTTTAAGCTCATCTTCTTTTCTTAATTCCTTCAACTCTTGTAATTTTAAGACAACATCATCATTCTAACCTTTCATTTTTCTATTTCTACGTGGTTTCTTACCATAAATGCAGGACTAGAATGAGAACTTACAATTTGATATATGAGTTTTTTCTCTAGAAATTCTTTTATTTGAATATTGAATTCATCAATATCCGTTCTAGTGTAAATAATTGGTTTGACTCTGATTATGACATTAGGATCTCTTAACTTAAGAGAATAAAAATTAGGTCTTCTAGACCATAACTTTAATAGGTCTTCACTAAAATTTTCTTCAAGAATTTTATATATTCAGTGAGTTGTTTCTAACTGGAAATTTTATTTTTCTACTTGTTGTAGGATTTTTGTTAGGTCACCACACTGGACTGATGCAAATCCAAATATACACTTATATTTATGTTGATGTAGTAAAGGAATTTTAACAAACTCTTTGTTTAGAGTGAGAGACACGAAGTTATGATTTACAAGCATAGGAAAATATGTAAAAAGAAAGTTGTTTCCTAGAATAAAATATCCATCATATTTGGGAAACATAATATTTTTCGTATAATTAATTTTTTATCATTTAATCAAATTGCTATCATTTTAGCCTTAAATTGTGTTAATGAACTATTTCCATGAGTTTCAGTAACCTATATTGAGTTTTTCATATGAATCTATTTTTTGCAGGAATTGCAATTAGTTGACATGAGTATGTTGTTACACCATGTCAATCAAAGTACAAAGATTATATGGTTTATAGCCTGAAAAATTAAATGTTCCTAACACATAAGTAATATTTTTTTTTACCATGATATGGTGAAAAAATTATTTCATCTTGTCCTATCTTGAGGTGATAAAGATGAACTACTTTTGCTTCGTCTTAAGATTCTTTAATTTTTAAAGAACTGTGCAAGTGCCTATTCTGCCAGGATCAAGTTCCAGTTCTTTAAAAATTAAAGAACCTCAAGATGAAACAAAAGTAGTTCATCCTTATCACCCTAAGGTAGGACAAGATGAAATAATGTTTTCACCATATTATGGTAAAAAAATGATTTACTTATGTGTTAGGAACATTTAATTTTGCAAGCAATAAATCATATAGTCTCTGTACTTTGATTGACAAGGGAGCAACAACATGCTCATGTCAACCAAATGTTATTCCTACAGAAAAATGGATTCTTATGAAAAACTCAATACAGTTCACTGGAATTTATGGAAATAGTTCATTAATACAATTTAAGTCTAAAAAGACAGCAATTTAGTTAAATGATAAAAAAATCATTATACCAAAAATATTATGTTTCCCAAATATGCATGGAGATTTTATTTTAGGAAATAACTTTCTTTTCTACATATTTTCCTATACTTGTAAATCATAACTTTGTGTCTCTTATTCTAAACAAAGAGTTTGTTGAAATTCCTTTACTTCAGCAACATAAATATAAGTGTACATTTGGATTTGCGCCAGTCCAGCGTGATGACCCAACACCAATCCTACAACAAGTAGAAGAAGAAAATTTTCAATTAGAAACAACTCACTGGATATATAAATATCTTGAAGAAAACTTTAGTGAACACCCATTAAAGTTATTATGGTCTAGAAGCCCTAGATATTGTTCTCTTAAATTAAGAGATCCTAATGTCTAAATCAGAGTCAAACCAATGATTTACACTAGAATGGATATTGATAAATTCAATGTTCAAATAAAAGAACTTCTAAAGAAAGAAACTCATAGAAGAAACTGTAAGTCCTCATTCTAGTCCTGCATTTATGATAAGAAACCACACAAAAATAAAAAGAGGAAAAGTTAGAATGGTGATTAATTACAAACAGTTGAATGAACAACTAGAATTTGATGGTATTTTATTCACAGAAAAGATATTTTAGTTAACCAAACTAAGGGTGATAAAATCTTTAGTAAATTTCATTGCAAATCAGGATTTTGGTAGATAAAATTAATTGAAGAATCAAAAGCTTTAACCACTTTAAATTTAGTACACCTAGCGAACATTACCAATGGATCATTATGTCTTTCGGCCTAAACATAGCGCCTCAAATATATCAAAGGTTAACGGATAAAATATTCAAAGATTATAAATTTTTTTGTGTAGTTTACATTGATGATATACTTGTGTTCTCTAAAACAAAGGAAGATCACAAGCATCATTTATAAATTTTGTGTAAAACATTCCAAAATCATGGAAGATTCCTTTTCCTTAAAAAGATAGAGGTAGAAAAGGATCAATAGGATTTATAAGACTCGCACTAAATTATTCAGGAATAAAACTTCAGGAACATATCATTTCTAAGATAAGAGTTTTTCTTGAAGAATTAAAAGATAAAAATAGTTACGAAGTTTTTTGAAGTGTCCTAAACTATGGACGAAGTTTTATAAAAAAAAAATTATCACAAAAAGAAGTCCCTCTTTTAGAAAAATTAAAAAGGATAAAAAATTCAATTGGACACAAGAAAATTCAAAATTAATTAGAAGTATAAAAAATGATTTAACAAAAATTCCACAAGTTTATTTTCCTAAAACAAGTGATAAACTGATTTTAGAAAGGGATGCCTCAGATTTATGTTAGGGCTGTGTTCTAAAAGCCATTCCAAAAAAACATTAGAATGATAGAGACTTACTATTAAAATAAAATGGTATTAATACGTTAAAAGAAGAATTAATTTGTGGATATAATTCTGGAAAATTTAAACCAAATGAAGTAAAATACATTAATTTTGAAAAAGAACTTTTGGCTATTAAACTTGCCATAAAAAGATTCCATATTTATTTGGCACCAAAATTTTTATTTTCATAACTGATAACCAAGTAGTTCGTGATTTATTGATTAATAAAAAATCCATAACCGATGGTTGCAGGTTAAAATGGTATCATGTTATTTCCCTGTATACTTTCAATGTTGAACATGTGAAGTGAACTAACAATTTTATTACAGATTTTCTTAGCAGAGAAGATTACTAAAACAAGTAATTCCTATTATGCTGGAAAATGGATAAGGGTAAACAAGCCTGGACAACAGTCGTGAGGAAAACCCCTCCAAAGCAAAAGGTATATGTTGTGTTTGAAGGGTTCTAACCAAGAATCTACAAAATCTGGGCTCTTTGCCATACTAGGGTAAACAAATACCGTTGAGCATCTTATCAAGTCTTTGACAGAATTGCGCAACAAATGGCTTCAGTGATTATGTTTATGCATCAAGAAAAACGGTAGAAGAATCCAGCGGTTCATAAGTAAAAAAAACTTCTTTAATTCTGGACTATAAGGACATATTTACGAAGACATAAATGAAATATGGAAAACTCATATCCAAAAAGAAATAAAGGTTTTCATAATCACATGACATAACTTTCACTTAAATTGGTTGAAGAAACAACCATGTTTGAAAAAATCATTTCTGAAAAAAAAAAATCTTCTATCTGAACAGAAAATGTTTTGATTAAAATTTTTTGTCTCAAAATCATCCAACAGATGAATTTGGATAAAGATTTTAGATTTGAACAAAATTGATAATTTTCTTCAATTAATGGATATAATGGAAACAACTCATTATGATCCAGTTTTTTAAAGAATCAAAAGGATTTGTACTTTGGAAAAAGCAAAAGCCATTTTACCTGGTCATATTTTTGAAGGTATAAAATTAAAAGTTCATGATTACCAGGAAAAATTGGCAGACAAATATTCCCTAAACCACGATAATATCAATTTAACAGATAAAATTCCTAAACTTCACTTTGTTCTGAACAATGAACAAGAAGATGAAATTATTGAGACAATTGAATGGGGTGTTACTAACAAAGTAATATTCCAAAGTTTTAATTTTCATGAAATTAAAAAAATTTCATGTTTTATTAAGGTTATAGTTTATGAAGTAACCCGAAATTTTAAATGGAATGAATATCTCACGTTCTCCATATTTAGCACAATTGGATGGAGCGAAAGAGAAAAATTCTACCAGCCTTATCAAATATGGATGTTGTCTCAAACCATGGAACAAGATGTTCCAGAAGAACCCCTTGCTGAATCAAAACAAATAGCAACATGCCTCAATCCCAGAACAACTTGGATTAACAGTTTAATCCACATTTTGGACATTGCAATACAATTTGTGGACTCCTATAATCTGGTAAAAGCCACAGATGGGAGAAGAATTTTCATCATAAGTCTATGTTCCAGTTATGCCTTTTCAAAAGAACAAAAGATGGAGGCAATGGACTTGATAAGAAAATTGGCCATTCAACGAGCAATGTTAGACTTCCCAATCGAACTTGAAGTTGTTGCAGAAGAAAAAGAAATTCATCAACAAAATAATAATTTGATAACAATGAGTTCTGATGAGGAAGATGGAGTTAAATATGCTAACATCAACAATATGATGAAAGCGTAGTTGACTTAGATTCTTGTCGAAATCCTGATAAGATTCCAATATAATAATGTAAATAATACATATAATTATTGCAAACAAATGCATAACAATACTATTCTCTAATTGTACAAACCTACCTACCTACAAAGAAGCCACATTCATGGATGGCCACATGTCCTTCTCCTTTGGTAAACAACCAAAAACCCTTACTTTGAATCCAATAAGGAAGCAAGGTAACGTGAATGAGAAAAAGAAGAATTAAGGATGAAGAGAAAGGTTGAAAGCAACCTTTCAAAGAGAAGTACGTGGAGAGGAAAGAAAAGCAAGAGCAAAAAATATGAAAGAGACGTGAGCAGAAGAGAGAAGCTAAAATACGACAAGAAAAAAATAAGCAAGCGGACGATTCTCTCCGGCACAGTACAAAAAATTTGTAAAAAGATCAAAAAGACAGAATCAGTTTTAACCGATTAACAACCTTAGTTTTTAGATAATCTCTTTTGAACAAAGCCTTGGCAAGCCGTGATTGAAACTAGGATTTCTTGTATGCATAACAAGGCAATGCTCATGATCCAGTGCCTTCAAATGCAACAGCCCACATACTGTTGCAGCATTGTGGACTCGAACAGCTGTGGCCAACAGGATGGTGCCACTTGACATCAACGTCATAAAATTATTTTTCTTTTATGGATAAAAAGTTGAAGAAGAAGATTTTTTTTTTTTTTACTCCTATAGATACTCACATGCATTTTATTTAAAATTAAATTCTTCATACTTATATTTTTTGAATTTTGCTCAAACCTGTTATTCTCAAATACGACACCAAAAAAAATGGTCAAATAATGAAGAAATATTGTTGGGTAAAGTTTGTGCAAATCAAATAAGATAAAATGAAATTAAATAGTATTTAAGATATATCTGATAACGCCCAAACTACGCATTAAATTAAACACGTAATTTGAGTATTATGCAATTTAAACCTTTTTTGTGTAGTTATAGTATTGATAAATAGGGATCGTTCTTAACCGGGGAAATTAAGGAATATTAATAATATGTTAGTTAAATAGAATAATGAATAATCAAAGAATAATGAATTGAAAAATTAAATAATTAAATAATTAAATAATTAAATAATTAAATAATTAAGTAATTAAATAACAAAGAATTAAAGAATTAGAGAATAAAAGAATAAAAGAATTAATGAATAAGAGAATCAATGAATTAATGAAATAAAGAATAAAGGAATAAAATAATAAAAGAATAAAGATGGGGGGTTTTTAGGGATTGTGATCATACAAAACAAGTAAAAACATAAATAAACTAATTCTATTCCTATTTTTAACATATATACAAGTGGACTTTCTTTGAACACAAATTCTACTAACACTCTAACATTTGCAAAGTTTGAATATATTACAAAATTCTACTTTCACCATCTCACTCATGCATACATTTTTTTAACATTATAAATGCACCGAAATGCGATCATAAACACTTATAAAATGATTAACCTAATGTTTATGATCTGAATGTGTATTAAACATTTAAATCTCTTCAATTTTATACTAAGTGCACCGAACAGCGGTCATAAACACTTAGCATAAAATTGAAGGTTAAGCACTCAAATGTATGAAGTAAATGAAGTTCGAAAAGTAGAACACATTATAATGATATTCTTGTCTACAAAAGTTAGAAAGAAAATACCTATAAAAATATTGAATTAAAGAAAATAAAACCGAAACAACAATGAGAGTTTAAGTAAGGAAAAGAACAAGTTACACTTTCGGAATCCAAGAAAGCTTGTGATTCCGAAAATGGATGGAAAAAATGAAATGTTATTCATAAGATTTTCTGACAGCAGAAGAAACCTTATGAATATGGAGGAATAAACACGAGAATGCGAACTTAAACTCAAGAATTGCAATGGAAATACTAGTCTTGATATTTCTAAAGGAATGATACAATTTGTGTTTTGGAGCTCTCTCTCAAAACAAAGTCCCTAAACAAGTGAATTGAACTCCTATTTATAGGAGGAAAAAATTACTAAAAAAATAAAAATAAAGTAATTAAAAATTACAATAAAAATAAATGAAAATGAAATGATGAATAATTATGAACAATGATGATTAATGATGAAATTAGGCATGGTTTGGAATTGATTTGTGCTGGAAAATTAGAGAAATAAGAGAAAGTGGGAGCAGTTGGACATGCTGGGCTACTGTGTAGTGCAGGCAGGTTGGAACAGTTTGTACGGGCTGGGTCTTTGGCGCAGTGCAGGCAGGCTGAAGAAGTAATTGGGCTGTTCAACAAGTGGTTGGGCTGGTTGGGTAGGTGAAGAGCAGGTGGCTGTAAGGGAGCAGGTGCGCGCGGGCTTGGGCAGATGTACGGTTGGATTGGACCAGGCGACGCAAGTGGGCTGCGCGGGTCTGGCGTGATGGACTGGTCCGAGCTACAAGTGGGTAGGTGTACGGACTGATGCATCAGACGTGCGGGCTTGGGCCGGTAGCAGAAAGTGGCTGGAGCAGTAGGCTTGTGCAGGAGTCAAGGGCCGGAGCTGCGGGCCAAGTAGGAGCTGGGCTGAAATGCATGGGCTGTTGCGCGCGGGCTGGAGATGCAGGCCTTGTGGATCAGTGTTGGAGACGCACGGGTCAAGGCTGGGACGGGATTCGGGCTGCTGCTTGCTTTGGGCCGCATGCTGGAATGGAACAAGGGTCACGAGCTGGGCTTGTAATTTAAATTGGATTTAGGCTGCAGAAATGATTTTTGGGTTGCAAAAGAATGAAAATTAATTAATAATTAATATATACAATTCAATCGAATTTCGTCCATAATTTACTTGTTATAATTCCGATCGGAATGATTCTTTCGCCAAAATGCTCCAAATTACAAACTTTATTTATTTAAACAGAAAAAAACACAAAATAAATTATTTTGTTTAATTATTTAATATTTTAATATTAAAAGTCAAGTATAAAGGGTATAAAATAATATAAAATAATGCTTATTTGAGGACCTATCAATATCATATAAAATTTCTATATTATTATCTTAAAGAGAATAATTCACAAAAAAATTGAAAATTTTCCTTTTACCCTTCTCTTTTAGATGATTAGAACCAAAAAAAAACATTGGACTAAATGCATGAAGAGTGTCATTTAAAAGGCAAAAAATAGTATTTAAGATATATCATATAAAATTTCTATATTATTATCTTAAAGATAATAATTCACAAAAAAATTGAAAATTTTCCTTTTACCCTTCTCTTTTAGATGATTAGAACAAAAAAAAAAACATTGGACTAAATGCATGAAGAGTGTCATTTAAAAGGAAAAAACGTGTCTCTTGTCCCTTACCCTTCCCCATTAGAACAACAAAAAAAAGTATTTGGCCAAATGCATATAAAGTGTCCCTTAAAGGGCAAAAGCTTATCTCTTGCCCCTTACTCATTGTCCTTGTCTTTACTATTAGCTAGGGGTGGGCACGGTGCGATTCGATACAGATATTGACAATATCCAAATCCAAACCGTTAAAATCTTAACGGTTCGATATGGTTTGAATTTTCTAAAATTAGAAATATAACCGTTTCGATCCAAACCGTTACTAATGGTTCGGTTTGAATCGAAACGATTTAAAACCGTTAAGGAATAAAAAAATAAGGATATAGAAAAAATATGGATACAAAAAAAAAATCAATACTCAATACTCAAAATTTTTTATACTAAGCTTGCTAAGTATTGAATTGCAAACATTATCACTATACTAAGATTTATCAAACACACAAATTAATTAATAATATTTTATTATACTTTTGTATGAGTATATATATATACACTTATATGGGTATATCTTGGTATCCTTTTATTTTTATTATTTTTACTTTGTATTAATATTAGATTTAAACATTAATAAAAATTAATATATTTCTTAACTGTTCGGTTTGGATTTAATGGATTTCCAAAATGAAAATCGAAATCCAAACTGTTACTAACGGAACAGTTTGGATTCTCAAACTCTTTGACTTTTATCCGGTCAAACCTAAACCATTGGATAAATAACGGTTTGAAGCGGATCAATTAGCGGTTTTAACGGATTCATGCCCACCACCTACTATTAGCCACGTTCTTATCTATAGTTCCAATACTCGTAAATGATAAAGTGACAGTTTCATTGGCGAATAAGTGGTAACAGGAATTGTAACGACCCGTTCCTGATTTTAGAGATTAATTAAGACTAATTACAGATTAGTAAGGCTAATCGGGGATTAGTCGAGGATTAACGGACGTTCAGGGTGAATTACGATTTTGCAGCTGAATGAGGGCAAAAGTTGACTTTTGACCCGGTAGGTCCGACGGCCGAGGGCCTATGACCGTGACGTAGATCGGGACGTCACGAGTCCATGGACAGGCGGCACGTTGAAATCGGACGTTCGACGGAAAAGTTACGGTTCACGGAAGTTCCGTGGAACTATTGCACGTTTTACGAGACAAATGCCATTGGAATTAAGTGGACCCAGACTTTTAGGGGCATGCCCAATGAATTAATGACACTTGTCATTCATTCAATGCCCACCCAGATTGATACATGCATATCACCCCATTCCTTTTCCTTCGACCTTTCATCCGATCTCACCTAAATCCCCATCGACCACAACCCCAATCCCTTCCCCTCACCTGATTCAATCTAAGAAAGAGACAGAGAGTGGCTGATGAGATGAGGACGGCAAGGAGGTGGCTGAGCCGTCGTACACGGCGGAGGGAAGGTAACCTCGAACTCGGTTTTATGTTTTTGAATTCAACATTTTGATTAGGATGTTATGGATGGTTTTGGGTGATTGGGGGATGTTTAGTAGGTTTGTTGGAAGGGTTAGATGAGTTTTTGGACGGTTGAGAGGGGCTGAGTAGCCCAGGGGACGGCAGGGAAAAACAGGGGCCGTGGGGTTCGAATTACACGGATGGGTTTTAGGCGTTTTTCCTTAGGTTTAATGTTATGAATAGATAGATAATGATGAGACAAAGAGAATGGAATTAGAAGGGAAGAAAAAGGAGGAAAAATGGAGAAGATATGGGGTCGGACCGGTCACGCTGGTCCAGTTGGACCGGTCGAATCACTGAATCGGCCGGACCGGGTTCACGCGAGGTAAGAGATGAGCACTGTGCAGGCGCGTGGCTCCCACGCGCAAGGGCCTTGGGTGGCGTGTAATGCCCCGAAAATTCTAGAAATGTAAAATCGTAAAATAATAAATGAAATGACGTTTTTACCCCTGTGAATAGTATGGTCAAGTTGTTGACTTTTTGATTGGTAGGTCAAACGGACGTTGACCCATGACCGTGACGTAGTTCGGGACGTCACGAGTCCATAGACAGGTGGCGCGTCCAATTTCAACGATCAGGAAAAAAGTTATGACATTTGGAAGTTCAAGAGCATTTTCGTAATTTGGACGAAAAGGGGGAAAATGTTGACTTTTTGATTGACCACTAGTTTTCACACAATTCGAGGACCGTTAGGTAGGTCTCGATGCCCTGAGTCCGTAGACAGGCGGCACGTTGAAAACGGACATCGGACCGTTGACTTACGGGTCTAGGAAGGGAAGGGCATTTTGGTAATTTTTGGACAGAAGGGCAAAATGGTAATTTTGCAAAGAGATTACTGTTTGGAAACCGTGGAAAACAGAGACTGCACACCCATGTCGTGAGTGCTCTGATCAAGCTATTGTTTAAACGTGTTAGTGGTTGGACAAGAGTTAGTTTAATGGTTTTGAGGCAGTGGGAAACACAGGTTGTGGGCTGAATCAATCACCAGGCACGGGCACCATTTTGTTCTGAGTTTGGAACCGTTGCGGGAAACAAATTCCTGAGTGGGACTGAGGGGATTCCCACGGGTGTTGGCTCACGGTTCAGTTAATAGAGAGATGGGATCCCACGGGTGTTGGCTCACGGTTCAGTTAATAGAGAGATGGGAAGTGAGGGGAGGTCATTTCTGTGAAGGAAAGGTCGAAAATTGGAGAGAAAAACAGAGAACTGGAAATCTGAAAAATTGGAGGGAAAATCGAGTTTGATTTGTGAGGCAAGTTGGACGAAACCAAGGACTTGAACGGCCTTCTGGGACCATTTGGAGTTCAACCATACCATCCCTGAAGTGATTCAACTACAGTTTGGCCAGGAACCCAAGTTCCATTTTTGAAGAATTTTCCGAGTTGAGGACGACGACTTCCAAGTGAGTATTTGTTCAATTGTTTGTGCGGTTTGGTTCGTATTGGTCCTAGTAAGCTTCATGTGAAGTTAATTTGGAAATGGGGTTGAAACCAGTGAGATTTGATGGTCGACCCGTTTGCTTGATCACGGGTCGAAGGGTTGATTTAGGACCTGTTAAGGTTAATTAATGGATCAGAACTGAAATTAAATGGTTAAGGAAAGTCTTAGGTTTAAAAACAAAGGAAATCGAGTGAGAATTGAAGGAGTATTGGCCGGGTTGAGTCGCGGGTTGGGGACCCGTTTAACAAGCTTCCGGGTGAAGGAGACGACACTGTAGCTACAGTGCCAGGCGTGTGGCTTTCACGCGCAGCCACTTTGGGCGGCGCGTGAGGGCGCGTGAAGCCTCATCTCCGGTCACGGTCAACTAGAGTGTTCATCCTTTCAGTATTTTGAACATTTTGAGTTTAATAATCGAGTTGATCGGAGATTTTTAAGTTGGTCAGAATAGGGCTGGTTGCCTCGAGAAGTGTGTTCGGGCGGTTTTCCCAGGCCGGTTCCAGTTTTGGATTTCTTGGTTGATTGTTAAGGACTTTTAGTGACCCTTACGTGTGATTTGGACTGACAGGAATCATACATTAGTTTCGGGACAAGATTATACACGCAGTTTCGCAGCAGGATTGTATTGTGAGTGGGCCCGATTTCATTAAACCCTTGCATGCATAACTGTTTTCATCTTTTTATATATATATATATATATGCTGGAATCAAGTAATGGTTTCAATTATCTGGAAATTATGTTTATGGCACGATTTACGATGTTTGGGCTTGAGACACGTCTGGTGAAATTTAAATATTATTTTGGATTATATATATATATATATGCATGTGGATATCGATGACTATCTTTGGTACTGCACTGTATAGATCCACCCGTGTGGTACTGTCTCCTTCGGATGTGGTACCCCGGAGTGGTCACGACGCATTGCCTGCGAGGGGTCATTCTACGGAGGGATCGAATCGTAGGATGACTCAGGAGTAGGATTGCTATGATTGGACGTCTGGGACGTCGAGCGTCTGGGATGCTAGACATCTGGGATGCCGTACCGGGACTAGGTTCAGGGATTCGGACTCGGGATTGAGACCCCGAGTGGCACGCGTAGCCTTGGGACTGTGACCTTATTGGACGTTAGGGACGTCGGACATCTGGGATGTCAGGATTGGAGTGTATAGTGCAAAAGTTGTGGTTATATTTATGGTTTTATCGTATGACTTGTGATATCCTATATGATTTTATGGTTTTAAATACTAATGCATGCATGTTTGGAAAACGGAGGGGTAAAAGTATATGTTTTATTTATTAAACTGTTTTATAAACTTTGAGTTTCAGCCCACTCACCCTTAATGTTTTGGTGACCCCTCCAGGCCGTGCTACTGAGGTAGAAGAGGATCCTGAGGCTGAGGCATAGATCTACACTGCGCACCTGAACCTCCTGTTGGGTAGGTTAACCCGCAGGATAGCTTAGAGTCGTGCTCGGAACTTGTAATTTTGGACATTATCCCTTGTTTGACATCTTTTGAATTCGGATTTTATGTATAACTTTATTTTGGATATTTATGCATTTGAACTTTTGAGGTTAAATTTGGAATGTTGGTTCGGGTGTCAAACGGGAGCAGGGCACGTCCCCTTGAGGTCCCCGGGGGATCGGGGCGGGTCCTGTCACGGCGCATGGGGGCATGTGAGCCGTCCTTTGGGAAAGTTCCAACATGTAATTTCATCTATTCGATGTAACGAACATTTTGGGACTAGTTTCGAGTCGATCGGACACCGTTTTGATATAGTTTGCGACGTCCGAAGGTTTAGGATCGACCTTAAAAATAGTTAAAAATCCCAGAAAATTAGGGGGCTTTTAATGAGAGGTTAATTAAGTAGTTAGTAACCCTCTATTACGATTTGGACAGGTTTGGGAACCCCAGAGACGGCTATTGGCTTGGGAGAGGCTTATGGCGCGCGTATCGAGGCACGGCTTCGGACGGTCTGTGAGTGGACCTTGTTTTCTAAATTGATGCATGCATAACTGTTTTATATGTATTTATGAACATGTTTTGTGATGCCATGAGTGCATATGTTTGTGGTGTATTTGGTTTTCCGTATTTGCAAGTATTTCGAGGTTTTCAGTTTTATACGGTGCTTATACGTGCTAGTATTTCTATGATGGTTTTATGGAAAGGTTTTGGATTTGAAAATATGGAATTGGGCATGAGACCCATTTGGTTGGAAACCATCGGACTTGAAGTCCATTTGATTTAAAGAGAAATTGGGCTGGAGGCCCATTTGAGTTATATGATCGGGTCGAGGGCCCCGTTGGTTTACGAAGCCGGGCTTGAGGCCCAGTTGGTTATGATATCAGGCATGAGGCCCTATTATGGTTTATAAACATGATTTCGGGTTAGGGGCCCAAATGGATTTGGATTTACGATGGTTTATGGAAAACCCGGGCTTGATCCTTTGAATGGTTATGGAAATGAATTATGAAAATGGTTTTCCGTATACCATCCTCGTGAACGGATGCCCTCTAGATGTCTCGTAGTATCCTGGAGTAGTCACGGGGCATTGCCTATGAGGGGTCATTGCACGGAGCGATCGATCCGTATAGTGACTCAGGAGCAGGGTTGCTAGAGGTTAAAACCTCCCTCCAGGGAGGATCATTGATCTGCGGGTCATTGACCTGGGTGGACCCTGGGGAAACTTGGGATTTGAGACCCCGGGTAGCACACGTAGCTTGGAACCGTGACAAGATTGATTGTGACATCTCGGATGTCAGGCATTAGGGATGCCGAGGATTGGTGTTTTGGGCTAAGTCCCACTTGAAATGGATTTGGGCTGAGTTCCCACTTGTATTTGATTTGGGCTGACACCTATGTGTATTGGTTTTAGGCTGAGACCCACATGTGCTGGATTTGGGGCTGAGTCCCTACGGATTGTTTTTGGGCTGAGTTACCATATGCTTTGGTTACGGTTTTGGGCTAAGGCTCTAATGGTTTAATGATTTGAGAAATGGTTTGAATAATAGTTTTCGAATGCATGCATGTTTTTTAGTGAAGGGCATAAACGTCTTTTTGTGAAATTGTTTTATTAAATTATTTGTTTTGTCCACTCACAGTTTTCGTGGTTTTAATACCCTTCAGGTTGATCGCGGATGCGGGCTGTAGCAGAGACCGAGACATCACACTCCTCCTCCGGGTCCTGGCGCTCTCTGAAGCCCCGAGTGGGCTAAAGTCGGAATTTTCCCTTGTCTGACACTTCATGTCAGACGGGATCAGGCACGTCGCGCGTTAATCCCGTGGGGATTTGGGACGGGTCCTGACAAGTGGTATCAGAGCGAGGTTGTGCGATCTGAGCAAGGTTTGCACGTGGTACTCTGATACCAAAGTGGTATCCGAGCACAGTTTGCTCTTATGGTGAGCGCAGGTTGAGGATGTGATATCTTTGCAGTGTTAACAGCCCGTCATCAACCTGATAGTTAGGGTATGAGGATGAGGATCCAATGGAATCGAACCCTGGTTAGGATATGTTTGGGCACGAGGTGCGATGGTTTAAGGTTCGATTGGCATAGGATACCGCATTTTTCGAGAGGTTGGATCTTGAGTGGGAACATTGGGTAAGTGAATCGAATGGCTTGGAGTCATAGTGTTACTGGTGGATGGGATTCAGTGGACCAGTAGACGCAGTATGACGACATGAGGGTCGGGACCGTTGAACCGTTATGGCGGATATGGATTGGGGTAGTGTGGTATCAGTGGAGGTCATGGATTACCCGAGTTGAGACTGTTGGGAATAGGAACGTTCGATCCTATTTGGCATGAGCAACCATGTTTCGGTGTGTCGACAGGCAGAGGATGCTGCGGTGTAGATGTTGTGGTTGAGCGGTGGTAGAAACCGAGGAGGCCATAGGGTACGAGTGGTTGAGACCCTTGGATCGTGGTTACTGGTCGGTAGGACACCAATGTCGGAATAGGACGAATTTTCGGAGTCGAGAGCGATGGATACGCTCAGGTTTCCGTGACGATTGTGACAGTGGGATTCGTCAGTCGTGAGGAGGATACGAGGGTGCGTGAGTGACGCATGTGTACGAGCGATGATTTTTGGATTCGACTCGGTTACGACTGAGTGCGATCGCAGAATGAGATGTTGGACTTTGGGCGTTGGCAAGTGTGCCACGTTAACCCTGTGAGGTGACTGTGATGAGTGGGATGTACCTGGATGAGTGGCAGGTGCCCTAGATATCCTTGGACAGATCACAGGAGATGAGTGCTGGAGTTGATCCCATAGAGTTGGGACGTGCGAACCAGTATGCCGACGGAATAGTAGATGTGCCCAGAGTGGCGAACATGTGAGTTCGGTGGGCGCTGAGCAGGACAGAGAGGATCCTGAGTGGCTCAGTGCGAGGAACGAGGAGTACTTGGTTTGGTGACCAGTTCCCTGATGATACGAGACTTGAGGCACGAGTGGGTGCCCAAGAGTGGTAGCGTTAGAGGTTGAAAGGCCTAAGTGACGAATTGGATGAAACAGTATAAATGGATGACGTAAGTGACGTCTTATGACGTAAGGGTCGGTTGGTCAGATCTGGTGATATACAGAGATTTGACTGCAGATCACAGAAGGAGTCTGTTGTGACTCTTCAGTCGAATGGTACATCGGATTAGGATAAATTGACATCCTCTTGGATGTGCATAAACGGCATTCACGGACGCATGGATGGTGTTTGGATAAGCTGGTGACTTGAGAGTCCATTTTAGATTGGTTGATGGACTGCGGTTGATTATACCCCTGAGTTGAGGACTTGGAAATCGTTTGCCTATAAGATGCGAGAATGCTCGTGTAATGAGTGAGCTCAGTAATTGGAAAAGAAGTATGCTTCCAAGGTGGTTGGAACTTCGGAATCAAGAGAAGTTGTGATTGAGATGATGAGGAGAGTACTTGATTCCGCATTGGTGATGGACATTCTGGATGTCACTGAGTGTGACTTCTCGTTTTCTGCTTTTTAGCAGATAGTGCTTAGCGCCACGCGATGACGTAGGATGAATTTTGATGTGACACGACCCACCCTCAATCCCCTGGGATTAAGGGTTAAGTCATGCTCCCGTCTAACTCACGTGCGACATGAAGGCGAACCGACGTCCAACCTCCGTGGAACACGTAAGCTGGACAAGGGATTCTTAATTGAACCGTCCAAAACTTTCTGGACTTTCCAGAGTGCGCAGAGCCTACTGTGGATCACGCATGTGATGTCTCCGTCTCTCTCACAACAGCCCACACCGCATCAAACCTGGAGGGTATCGAAAACACAAAAGACCACACAGTGGAAAAAAAAAAATAATACGTTTTGAAAACAGTTTATAAGAAAAGTACATTTATACCCTCCATTTAAAACCAATGCATGCATATCAAAACCCATGTCATAAAACCATTCTATATTCAAGTTATTCAGAACCATTTAAGAAAATCGAACTAACTTCCTTTTCCCAAATCCCGGGTCTCAGCCCAAAACAATCAAATCCGTTTCATCCGGGTCATGGCCCAAAATAGCGGAAAACCATTATGGAAAACCATCATTATCATCGAAATGAAAAACACATTTGAAAGCCATTTGAAAACACATTTCCATCCATCGAACCTGCTAGACCTATCCGGGTCTTTAAACTCAATCCAGGCCTCAATATAATCTGAGTCTTTAAACTCCCGAGTCTTTAAACTCAATAGGCCTACGGGGGAAATCACAATATCCGAGTCTTTAAACTCAATCCGGGTCTTTAAACCCAATTCGGGCCCGCCCTCTCATGTATCATATCCGGGTCTTTAAACCCAATAACCAGATCCAGCAAATCCAATCCAAAACCATTTCCAAATCCATATCTCAAATCCGAATTCGAAATCACCATTTCAAATTCCAAGCCAAATCTGAAATCATTATCCCGAATCCAAATCCATAATCCATTTCCAAATCCGAATCCAAAACCATCATTCCGTAAGTCGGCATTCAGAATAATCATTCCGAACCCAAATCCAGAAATTCACTTTCAAGTTTCAAAACCGAATCCTTTTTCCGAAATCCGATTCGAAAGCCCGAAATCGTGTTTATCGAAATCCCTTTTATGAACAGGGCTTCAAACCCGAAATCACTTTTCCAAAATCCATACGAATCATTGAAATCAAATCATATTTCAAATCTCAAAATCAAATCATCAAAACCATGGTCAAATCACAGTATAAATCCCAAGCTCGTAAAACCTGCAAATACGTACTTATCTCGAAATCCGTGCAAAATCATAAATCATCAACATCAATTCACAAATATATAAATCACGTATAGAAAATATATAAAACATATATGCATGCATCATAAGTTAGAAAGCAAAGTCCACTCATAGGCCGTTACGCCTCTGCCTTGATACGCGTGCACTTATGACGTTCCCGGCCAATCCACTATCACCGACTTCTCCAAACCTGTCCAAATCCCATAATAAGGTCACTAACTACTTCACAATGTTCATACTAAAGCCCCATACTTTTCTCGAATTTTTAACTATTTTTAATCCAGTCCTAAAACATTCGGATAGCCCGAAACATATCGAGACGATGTCCGATCGACTCGAAACCAGTGCCAAAATGTTCGTTACATCGAATACTTTCAAAATCGTGTTGGAAACTTCCCCAAAAGAAGCCCCACGCGCCGTCCAAAGGGGCTGCGCATGGGCCTCACGCGCCTGCACTGTTCATCGTCTCCTTCCTCTCGCCGACCCAATCCAGACCGGTTCGAACCGGTTCAGTTCGACCGAACTGGCGTAGGCAGTTTTCCACCATTTTTAGGTCCGATTTTCGTCCTATTTAATCCCTTAGGTTCGTCTAAACATATGTGATCGATCCAGCTAATTAAAACATGAAACCAGGCTCGAAGATTACCTTCCCGATCTGAAGAAAAAAAAAAACCGAATTACTCCTCCTCTGTTCTTAGCCCTCACTGTCGTCCTCCGGCCACCACCAACTTCTCCGGTCGGGTTTGAATCCCTGAGTCCAAAAGGAAGCTAAACCAAGCACCCAAACGAAGTATTCATCGATTACAACTAAACTGCCACTTTGGTAGAGGACAGAGAAACAGAGTTTTGAAATTGCTTACCTTCACTCCCTTTCTCCCCCGTGAGCACCACCACACTCCACTCATCATCAGGGGGTCGTCTGCACTCACTGATAACCATCATAGATAGCTTCACAACAATATGGACATGCACGGTTGCTCACGGTTTCTTCCTCCTCTGTCTCTGTGTTCTCTCTCTTCTCACACACTCTTCACAGTCTCTCACTCAGACACACTCACATAGATCACAAGCAAGCTCCTGCTCTCTCACTTAAGCATACTGGACTCACACACGACTCACAATTGAACCAACTGCACAGTTGCCCTCATTGTCTCTGTTTTCTCTTTATTTAAACGATCAAACACTTTCGATTTGGCTGGAACCAACCAGAAGTACCACGTGTCCCCATCTCCCAAAGTTTGGTCAAAATATCCAAAAAAGTAGGGACAGATGTCCTCACCCAATTGCTCACATAATTCTAGGTTGCCAAAAGACCATTTTACCCCTAACGTCTAATTTACCATTTTACCCCTCACGCATTTAGCTTCATATCTAAATCGTCCAACGTCCTATGACGGCGTGCCGTTTGTCGTTGTATTCAAGGGATCGAGACTTACCTAACGGTCCTCGAACTTTGTGAAAAATCCATCGTATGAAAAGTCAACAGTTTGCCTCTTTTCAACCAAATTACAGAAATACCCTCGAAGTTCCGAACATCATAACTTCCTCCTCGGATGTCGGAATCGGACGTGCCACTGTCTATGAACCCGTGACGTCCCGAACTACGTCACAGTCATTGGTCAAAGTATGGTTGACCGCTTGAACCAAAAGTCGACCATTCGCCCAATTCTAGGGGCAAAATCGTCATTTCGCACCGTCCGTCCGAAAGCATCCAACTAATCACCGATTAACTTTACTAATCAGTCATTAATCACTAATCTAATCCTGATTTCCGAGATGGGTCGTTACATGATGTCATCATCTTGGATTCACCTTGATTCTTCCCTAGGTGGGATGACGAGGAGTGATATAACAGCTAACGTGTTCAAAGAGGATGTAAGAACCGAACACCTAGGATGTGGGTCAAATTTGATTGACTTGAAGAGCGAATGGTACTTGGCGTTACTGGATGTGACGAATGAGTGTCCGAGGTAGTGGATTCACGGTAGATCGAGATGAGTTAGATCGAGTCATGTGGTGACAATCAGGATGATCGAGATGACTGAGATAATGGTGGCAACTGTGAGTCGAGTAGACCGAGGTCCGATCGTTATTAAGGAGAGACTTGCCTTGCTGATTATGGTTGAGCAGAGGAAAATCGTTTTGTGCGACAGTTGAAGAATCTTTGGAATGGTTGGTGAGATGAGAAGACAGAGGTTGGATATGTGCAGGTGCATTGCTCTGTCTTGAGTATACATTGGATTTGTGAAATGAGTGTATGATCTGTCTTGGATATGAGAGTAGAGTTTGTGATGGATTGATGTTCGCCTGGTGATGGACGGTTGAGGTCCAAGCCATGTTTGGAGTGCGGATGATAGTACCTTAAGATGGAAGTGAGATGGCGATCAGATTAGATCCGATAGTGACGGTTCAACGAGGATTATGTTCTGATGTGTTCCGACATAGTGTTGAGTTTGCCTGGACGTTGAATATCGTGTACTCGAGAAGAGTAGATTGGTAGGTTCAGAGTTTGATGTGAGCAAGGGCTCAAGCCGTGGATGACTAAGGGAACCCTACAGTGTAGACGTGTTATCTCTGCTGCAACAAGTATTCGATGGGGTCCAGATACACCCATGATAGGTACGATGTCGAATGTGTTTCGAAAGAGTACGTGATGTGACGGTTTGGGACTCGAGTGAGTCCAAATTTCAGCGTAGGTCACGGAGTGACACGAGATACGATATAGAGACTCGAGACCAAGTCAAGATCAGAGTAGCGCAACGAGAGCATCGTGGAGCCGGGAGTTGTCAGCTGGTCATGATAGTGATCGATGGGATTGGCTTCCGTATGAAGTCAATCAGGAATATAGTGGTAATGGCTTTAATCAGTATCCGACGAGTTCGGATTGGTATGGATTGATGGGACTCTAAGGAGAGTCAGTATAAGTATAAGAAAACGAGAGCGTTGACGGATATGAGTATCGAGGCCGATAAATGTCGCAGTTTTGAGTATGGCCTGTGAGATGGGATTCGTGCCATTGTGATGACAGAATCTATAGGATGTTGTCCGATCGGGCGCTGCACAGGAGGTCAGGTTGGATGTGATAGCCCTTAGTGGGGAATACGTATTTCAGCCTGATGGTTGTAGGTTGGAACATGTCAGAGTGGTGGACTGAAAAACCGTTTGGATGAAACCCTAGTATATCTGACCTGTCGGAATGAGTGACAGGAGAGATCAACGAGTATCGACGTCTCAAGTGAGACATACGAGCCAACGTGGAGACTCTCGAGAGTCAACGATCGGAACTCGGTTGGTGAGAGTTGAGTTGGAGCTTTGGAGGCTCCAGTGACGGTGCGTACCGACGAGTACGGCGGTTATGGCGGACGTGTATGATTACATGAGAGTACCCCCTACTTGGGACACGATTGGATTTCCACAATTTAGTTGTGGAATTGGGTCGGTTGGAATTTCGAGGACGAAATTATTTAAGGAGGGAAATTTGTAACGACCCGTCCCCGATTTTAGGGATTATTAAGACTAATTACGGATTAGTGAGGCTAATCGGAGATTAGCTGAGGATTAACAGACGTTCAGGGTGAATTTACGATTTTGCCCCTAAATGAAGGCAAAAGTTAACTTTTGACCCGAGAGGTTCGAGGGCCGAGGGCCGATGACCGTGACGTAGATCGGGACATCACGAGTTCGTGGACAAACGACACGTCAAAATTGGACGTTCGACGAAAAAGTTACGGTTCACTGAAGTTCCGTGGAACTATTGCACGTTTAAGATATGAATGCCATTGGCATTAAGTGGACCTAGACTTTCAAGGGCAAGCCCAATGGATGAATGACACTTGTCATTCATCCATTGCCCACCCCAAATTGATACATGCATATCACCCCATTCCTTTCCTTCGACCTTTCACCCGATCTCACCCAAATCCCCATCGACCACAACCCTAATCCCCTCCCCTCACTTGATTCAATCTAAGAAAGAGACAGAGAGTGGCTGATAAGATGAGGATGGCGAGGAGGTGGCTGAGCCGTCGTACACGAGGGAAGGAAGGTAACCTCGAACTCGATTTTATGTTTTTGAATTCAACATTTTGATTAGGACGTTATGGATGGTTTTGAGTGATTGAGGGATGTTTAGTAGGTTTGTAGGATGGTTTAGAGGGGTTTTTGGATGGCTGAGAGGGATTGAGCCGCCCAGGGGATGGCCGGGAAGAACAGGGGTCGTGGGGTTCGAATTATACGGATAGGTTTTAGGCGTTTTTCCTTAGGTTTAATGTTATGAATAGATAGATAATGATGAGACAGTGAGTGTAACGACCCGTCCCGGGAGTTGGGATTAGCGAAGTGATTAGGGTCGGATTAGCTAGGTTAATCGGTGTTTAGTTGGTTCCTTTTGGACTTGTGGCGCAGAATGACGATTTTGCCCCTAGAATGGGCAAAATATTGACTTTTAGTCCGGAAGGTCAATTGGGCATTGACCAATGACCGTGACGTAGTTCGGGACGTCACGAGTCCGTAGACAGGTGGCACGTCCGATTCCGACATCCGAGGAAGAAGTTATGATGTTTGGAAGGTTGAGGGCACTTTCGTAATTTCGTTAAAAGCGGAGAAAAGTTGACTTTAGGCACGACAAGGATTTCACAAGTAAACCGAGGACCGTTAGGTAGATCTTGACGTCCTGAGTACAACGACAGGTGACATGCCTTTATTGGACAACGGACGGGTGAGATACGGGTCTAGAAAGTAGGGGGTAAAATCGTAATTTGCATAGTTAGGGGTATTTCGGTCTTTTGCACCTTGGGAAGCGTGCCACTTAGATGAGGACAGGTGTACAGGGTTTAATTGGATATTTTGGGATGGGACCACCAGGTGTTTGAGACCTGGCTGGATTCCAGTGGGTTCTAGCCTACACGGGTGCAATCGTTTAAATGGCTTGTTTGTGTTAAACCGTGCATTTTGGAGAGGAACAGAGACTGAAGAACAGGGAGGAAATCTACCCAGTTCAGTGTGTGTGTGAGTCCTGGTGATCAAGTGAGGGTGAGCAAAGGGAAGTGAGAGGCTGGTGAGTGTTTGGGTGAGAGTTGTGTGAGGAAAGGCTGAGAGGAGGGTGAGTTTCTCAGAAAACAGAGAAGGGTCGTGGTGGTGCTGCTGCCGTGTTTCGATCAAAACATTCAAGTTTGGAGTTGTGGGAGAGTTCAGAGGATAGAGGAGAGACGTTAGACGGGCTGGGCCACGGCGGAGTTCACGGCGGTGCACAGAACAGGTAAGCTTTCCCCTGTTTCCCTTGTTTTCCCGTTTGAGTTCAAAATGGAAGTCGTGGGTTTTGAGGCTTAGTCGAGTAGTTTTATTGGTTCTAGTAGCTTTAGGAGGTTGTGTTTAACCTTAAGGATCGAACCAGAGCGTAAGGGTGGCCACAGGTAGCCGGAATTCGAAACTGGTTTTTCTGGGATTTGAGTTCAAGTGTGACAGGTGCGATTTAGGACCTTAATTCGTGTTTTAAGGAGTGGAATAGGTTGCTAGGAAGGGGACGAAACTAGTGGGATCAAAAGGGTAGGAAACGGGTTAGATTTGAGGGGAAAACCGGTCACGCCGGTTCGGTTCGACTGGACCGGTCTGAACCGGCTGAGCAGAAGGTTGAAGACGATGAACAGTGCAGGCGCGTGGGGACTATTCTGGGGAAACTTCCAACACGAATTTCATTCTAATCTTTGTAATGAACATTTTGGGACAAGTTTCGAGACGATCGGACATCGTCTCGGGTTAGTTTTGGGTGTTCGAAGGTTTAGGATTCCGTTCAAGTACGTTTAAAATTCCGGAAAAAATTGGGGAAAATAGGATAAGCTTAATTGAAGTGTTAGTGACCTGTTTTGGTGACTCTGGACAGGTCGGGAAATCCCTGAGACGACCGAGGAACGTACGGGACGCGAGTGACGTTCCCGGGAACTGTGAGTGGACTCTTTCTTTCTAACAGAGCATGCATAACTGTTTTTATATACTTGTTTTATGGTTTTAAATATGATTTCATGATTATTGATTATTCTATATCTGTTTTACATAATGATACGTTTTTCGAGGCGTTTACGTATTTCAGCACGTTTTATGAGAAATGCTTTGATTATGATTTTGATGCTATGCTTTTGGGGTTTCAATCTATAATTGGTTTTCAATGATTATAAATGGATTTTGAGACATGATTCGATGAACAAGGTTTCCGATTTTAGAATCAGATTTCGGAAATCGAGATTTTGGTTTTAAAGTTGGAAAAAGGGGATTTTCGGATTTGGGTTCGGAATGACGGTTCTGAACGCCGGAATGGCTTTAAGATAGTGATTTCGAATTCGGGTTTGGATATGGATTTAGAAACGGTTTTGGATTGGATTTTCTGGATCTGGTTATTGGGTTTAAAGACCCGGATTATGATTGACGGGGGACGGGCCCAGATTGGGTTTAAAGACCCGGATTGAGTTTAAAGACTCGGGAGTTTAAAGACTCGGATATTATGATATTTCCCCTATAGGCCTGTTGAGTTTAAAGACTCGGGAGTTTAAAGACTCGGATTATATTGAGGCCTGGATTGAGTTTAAAGACTCGGGAGTTTAAAGGCTCGGATAGATCCAGCAGGTTTGATCGGATGATGACATTGGTATTTTATGTTTTATGATACTGTTTCCATGATGATTACTATGTGATTTATAAATGTTTTTTAGATAGTGGGTTATGCATGCATGTTTTCAAAACGGAGGGCAAGCCCTGGTTTGTTTAGTAAATTGTTTTTGAAACTTTATTTCTTTTTAGTCCACTCACACTTTTCTGGTTTTTAAATGCCCTCCAGGTCGTGGTGCTAGCGCTGGGGCTGACGTTGAGGTAGAGTCAGAGGCATAGAGTTATCCCGAGGTTTTACCGGAGTTTCCGTTACGAACTTTTTCGTTGTGCGTGGAGTCAACTTTAGTAGGATTTCTGTTTACCTTGTTTTGGGACTACGCTCTGTATGATTGTTGACTCTTTTGATTTTAAATTTTCCCTGGTCTGGCAATGTGATTGTGGGTCTTTGTGAGGCTGTTTCGGTCTTGTGTTTGGTTGTCAGACGGGAGCAAGGTTCACCTCGGTTATCGGGGTGATAATCGGGGTGGGTCCTGTCAATTGGTATCAGAGAATAGGTTTATGGTTTGTGTCTGTTGCGAGGTTGTGTTTAGGTCGTTTTACTGACTCTATGCCTTTTTCAGCGTACGATCGACTATGCCTCTGAGACGTGAGCCCCCTCCACGACCTGCAGACGACGCGGAGAGAGCGATGGAGAGTGCTACGATCGAGCGAGCCCAGCGGCTTGGAGCTACGACGTTCAGTGATGGGGCAGACCCTGAGGAAGCCCACAGGTGGATTACGAGACTCGAGCGGATTTTCGCAGTGATGCGATGCCCACCGGAGGATCGGGTGTTACTAGCTACCTTTTTATTGGACGGTGCGGCGTATGAGTGGTGGTACAACCTCAAGTTGTCAGGGTGGGATGCCCACATAGTGACCTGGGAGACGTTTAGGGAGCGGTTTCTGGATCAGTACTACCCCCGTTCTTTCCGCGATGCCAAGGAGGCTGAGTTTCTGCAACTCCAGCAGGGGAGTATGACTGTGGCTGAGTACGAACAGAAGTTTCAGATGTTGTCCCGCTTTGCTCCTGCGTTTGTGGCTACGGAAGCCGAAAAGTGCCGCAGGTTTGAGTTGGGCCTGCGAGGTGAGATTCGAGCCATAGTGACGGCTGGATCGTTTGTGACCCTCCGAGAGTTGTCGGATGCTGCAGTGAGGGTAGAGGCTAGCTTGCGGGTACGACGCCGAGAGCCACCTTTTTCTGGAGTTTCGAGCCAGAGGACCCCAAAGAGGGGCAACTACAGTGGAGCTTCATCCGCGGGGCGATGACCGTTTTGGCAGACCTGGTAGTTTCCAGAGTTCAGAGTTCCGTGGGCACCGAGCACAGCCGACTCCGCAAGCCAGTGCGACGTCTGTTGCATCCACAGGGAGACCGAGTGGTGGATCCGGTCGGGATGTTTGTTACTACTGTGGAGAGCGAGGTCACTTCCGACGTTAGTGTCCGCTGTTACTAGTAGTTTGAGGAGCGGCGTAGGCTGAGGAGCGGCGGAGCCGGGACGAAGCACGGCGTCAGCTTCAGAGACAGCAGGCACCAGAGGAGGTGGTGGTGCCACTAGTAGTTTGAGGGGACGTGGCAGATCTTCAGGACCCCAGGCCCGAGTGTTTGCGATGACTCAGCAAGAGGCTCAGTCAGCACCCGGCGCCATGACAGGTACATTTACTATGTTGTACATACTTTTGTTGGATCTCGAGGCAGAGTTTAGAATTTTCCCCTAGGTGACTTGGAGTGACGAGGTTAAGGACTACGGTGTACCTTTAGGACTTTGTCGATTGATTCAACGGGATGAACTGAGCAGTTGTGGAAATGTAGGTGAAGTAGTGAGTTGGTAGGTAGGATTCCCTTTTGGGTGAGTAAAGCAGGATTGGATCGTTTCGGGTTAGATTTCGAGTTGGGTAGTAGTTGAGTTACCTTAGGATTTCCAACCGACCAAGAGACCGGGAGTCTGGGAAGGACTTTGCGTTGGTTTCCGGAAGGTGTAGGTGGATGTACGTGAGGATGTACTCTATGAACTCTGTTTGGGTACTCTAAATGAGGTATTCTAAAATACATTTGTTTCTTTAAGTTCGTCGAGTTTCCCTTGCGTACACCATGAAGTTCTAGTTGGTAGTTTTGGGGCGAACGTACGTTCGAGTCGAGAAAGTGTACGTTGAGTAAGTTGTGATGACAGGATGGGTCCTGTCAGGAGCAGTTGTTTTGGCAGGAGATGACCACCGGGTAAGAGACCCAGGTGTGGGGTACGAGATGTGGAATTTCGTGTCCCGAAATTCTTTTTAAGGAGGATAGATTGTAACGACCCATCCGGGAGTCGGGATTAGCGAAGTGATTAGGGGACGGATTAGCTAGGTTGATCGGTGTTTAGTTGGTTCCTTTTGGATTTTTGGCGCAGAATGACGATTTTGCCCATAGAATGGGCAAAATGTTGACTTTTAGTTCGGACGGTCTGGCCCGGGAGAGGCTTTTGGTCCGGGTATCGAGGCACGGCTTCAGACGGTATGTGAGTGGACCTTGCTTTCTAAATTGATGCATGCATAACTGTTTTATAGGTATTTATGAACATGTTTTGTGATGCCATGAGTACATATGTTTGTGGTGTATTTGGTTTTCCGTATTTGCACATATTTCGAGGTTTTCAGTTTTATACGGTGCTTATACGTGCTAGTATTTCTATGATGGTTTTATGGAAGGGTTTTGGATTTGAAAATATGGAATCAGGTATGAGACCCATTTGGTTGGAAACCATCGGACTTGAAGTCCATTTGATTTAATGAGAAATCGGCCTGTAGGCCTATTTGAGTTATACGATCGGTGCCGGGGGCCCTGTTGGTTTACGAAGTCAGGGCTTGAGGCCCAGTTGGTTATGATATCAGGCATGAGACCCCGTTATGGTTTATAAACATGATTTCGGGTCAGGGACCCAAATGGATTTGGATTTACGATGGTTTATGGAAAACTCGGGCGCGGCCCTTTGAATGATTTTGGAAATGAATTATGAAATAGTTTTCCGTATACCATCCTCGTGAACGGATGCCCTATATACGTCTCCTAGTATCCTGGAGTGGCGGGTTGTCTCCTCTAGTCGTCTCGTAGTATCCTGGAGTAGTCACGGGGCATTGCTTGCGAGGGGTCATTGCACGGAGCGGCCGGTCCGTATAGTGACTCAGGAGCAGGGTTGCCAGAGGTTAAAACCTCCCCCCAAAGAGGGTCATTGATCTGCGGGTCATTGACCTGGGTGGACCTTGGGGAGACTTGAGATTTGAGACCCCGGGTAGCACGCGTAGCTTTGAACCATGACAGGATTGATTGTGACATCTCGGATGTAAGAATCAGGGATGCCGGGTATTGGTGTTTTGGGCTAAGTTCCACTTGAAATGGATTTGGGCTGAGTTCCCACTTGTATTTGATTTGGGCTGAGACTCACTTGTATTGGTTTTAGGCTGAGACCCACATGTGCTGGTTTTGGGGCTGAGTCCCTACAAATTGGTTTTGGGCTAAGTTCCCATATGCTTTGGTTACGGTTTTGGACTAAGGCCCTAATGGTTTAATGATTTGAGAAATGGTTTGAATAATGGTTTTCGAATGCATGCATGTTTTTTAGTGAAGGGTATAAACGTCTTTTTGTGAAATTATTTATATTAAATTATTTGTTTTGTCCACTCAAAGTTTTCGTGATTTTAATGCCCTTCAGGTTGATCGCGAATGCGGGCTGTAGCAGAAACCGAGACATCACATCCCTCCTTCGGATCCTGGCGCTCTCTGAAGCCCCGAGTGGGCTAAAATCGGAATTTTCCCTTGTCTGACACTTTGTGTCAGACGAAATCAGACGCGTCCCGCGTTAATTCCGAGGGGATTTGGGACGGGTCGTGACAGGAACCATTTCCAACATCCACATTTCAGGCAATAATTGATTCATTCACCTAGAATACCTTGAATACAATAAACTACCATAAAACTGATCATAACTTAGCATTAATTAGCATAAAATATATGAAGCTCCATATTCAAAATTGTCAAGATTTCCGTCCAATATATAGCCTACCATTAACAAGACCAAACGGTACCCAGCTTGTAGTTTAAAATTACAATTTGCCATATCTCATTCTTACAAACTCAAATTTCTTTCGCTTTTCTATATTGTTTCAGATTTTCAATCTTTAGCTACTGGAAGAAGAGAAGAGGCTGGGAATCTTTGGGTAATTTGCTGCTTCTCCGATCCTTTCTTCTGCTGAATAATAATTCTATTTAAATTACAAAAAAATCAAACAGCAGTCACTGTTACCACAAAACAGCCAAATAGCAGTCACTTATCACAAGACATCCAAATAGCATGTTACACAATGATGATTCATCCAAGATTTTAGCAATCGTTACAAATTCACTTTCACTTCGACTTTTAAACAGTAACCTCGATACCTTATTGCTCCAAAAAAGCTTCCAACAATAATTCAGTCAAACCACAGAATATCATTGCACCCAACTTATTGAGTTGATCTAATTTTCTTTAAGCTATTAAGCCACGCTCTTCGCCTTCCTTCAGACATCTTCACAAACACCTTCCTCATATTGGCACTCTGCACGAATTTCTCACAAGCTTTGAGATAGGCTTCATCATCAACACCTTCCATGGCCTCCAATGCTTCCATGCAATCTTCAATGGACCCAAATTCTCTCCCAGGAACTGATGCTTCCTTCTTCTCTTCGTGTTCAATCATCTTATCACCCTCTTCCCGCTCTTCGTCTACCAAATTAAGTACACGAAAAATATATATTTCAAAAAAGTAATTGCTCCAATATATACACATACATCTATATATATATATATACATATCAATTATTCGGACTCTCACCTGTTGTACTCTCATCAATCATCGATTCAACGGTGGCTTCAACTTGTAGTTCCTCTTCGTCTATCATAGATATTCAAAATTAATATTGCACACATATAAATTAGACGAGAAACATTTTAAAAAGGATAATATTAGAGATCCTACATTCGTAAACAATATTTGTACTTAGCTATGTTATTAATATAAATAGGAGCCACTAATATAAGTAGGCCGGACTCACCTATTAGTACGTACGTTTTTACAAATATGGTTTCGCTAATATTTTTCTTTTAAAAAACGTGATTATTAGCTTGAACAACAAACCTGGAATTTCACGGTGATCGTCATCAGAGTGTTGCATGAGGTACTTGAACCAGTCCCTCTTACTAAAATCATTATACTCTAGAGCCAGAGTTGACCAGCACATATAATTTATATCCAACTTCTCAAAAGACATCCCCCAATATTCAGGAACATTTTTGGTACTAAAATGCACGACATCTTCCTGGTACAGAAGCTTAATGCCACACTCCTTCACCTCAAGCTCAGATCCTGTAAACACTGAAACAGTCACCCTGTCGCCACCGTTCAAATGATTTTCAAGGTTCCAATGACACAACCATAAAATATTGTCTCCTCCACAGTTGTGGCGGCTGGGAACGCCGAAGAACATCGGAGCATACCACCATTTCTTGCCCATCCTCTTGTTGCTGATTGTTGCCATGAGTGGTTGGGGAAAACCGTCTTTGAGATCATCAATGCTGGTACGAGGAGTATCAAAATTTGATACGGCGCCGTAAAGACAAAAGATGTTCAACGCCTGGAAACTTTGATTGGGACGTGAAGGGATAGCGAAAGATATGGAGGATCCTGTGGTTCTTGTGTAGCTCATGAAGTCGTTTGTAATATCATTATTTCCAGGTAGAAATGTGCTCACGTAGCCATGTTCATGAAGTACCTATTGGAAAGCAAAGTTAATTAGGGATTTAGCAAAGGATTTCATTATTTATACAAGTAGCACTCACCTGTTATCAGTTAGAACTGTTTATTAATTTCTTAAATCATCAAGTGAAAATCATTTCTGCCAAAAAAGTAACAAAATAATAGAAAATCATATTTATATAGGTCGATATTGTTAGAATGCCACTTGTCATGATGTGAGTGAGCCTTGGCAATACAGTTGTAATTCAGTTAGGACTGTTAGTTAGCTGTTAGGACTGTTAGTTAGTTGCAAGATCAGTTGTTGCTTGCTTGGAGAATACGGCTTGTGTGCTCCCATATATAAGCTCAGTCCTCTCTTTTGTTCATTAATCTTGCCCTCATTCATACAACAAACACTCTAATTCCTTCTCTGATCTTCTTGCATTTCTTCAAGCTTCACTTAACATGGTATCAGAGCCGTGCTAGACGGCCTGATTTCCTTTTTCGTTTTTCTGATGCCTAAATCAAAAGACAATGATCTATTCACATAGAGCCTAAGCATTCAAAGCTGATGCACGTCTCTCTTCTTGTTTGTGCCTAAATCAGCATTCAAGCCGATGCACATTTCTCTTCTTGATTGTGCCCAAATCAGTAGTCAAACTGATGCACATTTTCTCTTTTTGTTTATGTTTCATTAAAGAAGGCTCAGTGTTCGTAAAGAAAACAGTTTCTAAACTGTTGCACACCAGGTGTTTGTTTTAAAGATTCAAAGGAGGTTCTGAGAGAAGCAGTAGCACAGAAATCCTACAAGCAAGTTTTGCACACCAAGTGTTCGACTTAAAGATTCAAAGAAACGTTAAAGAAAAGGCTTTCTACATGTGCATGCCTAAAACATGGTGACCTCATCTCAACTCCAGATTCTGCAATCTCCCATTGCTAGTTTAATCTCCACTGTTGGAAGTTCAGTCAATGTCAAACTTGATGATCACAATTTCCTCACATGGAATTTCCAGATGGAGCTCTTACTCAATGTTCATGGTTTGATGGGATTTGTCAATGGATCCAACCCCTGTCCTACCTTGGTTACTACTGATTCAGATAGTGAAAATGTGGCTCAAATGGAACGTGTCCAGGTTTGGGGAATGCATAATCAGGCCCTGATGCAGTTGATCACTGCTACATTGTCCACTTCAGCCATGTCATGTGTCATAGGGTCCAAGACTGCTCAAAAAATGTGGATGAATCTCAAAGAAAGGTTTGCATCTATCACTAAAGCCTCAATCTTTCAAATGAAGGCTGAATTACAAAATATTAAGAAGGGTTCTGAAAGTGTGACTCGGTATATGCAAAGAATTAAAAATGCAAGGGATACCTTAGAATCGTGTGGTGTCCATTTTGGCGATGATGATGTAGTAATCCTTTCTTTAAGAGGGTTGCCTAGTGAATATAATACCTTCAGGTGTGTTATTAGAGGTAGAGAAAATTCCATCTCACTCAAGGAATTCATAGCCCAACTTCTTGCTGAGGAGAGTGTGATTGAGCAGGCAAGTGATCTTCCCTATCTTTCTACTATGGTTGCTACTAAGAGCACAAGTCCAACTCCGTCTTTTGAACATGGACTGCTAACTAGCACTCCTAGTTACCAGCCTGGATACACAAATGAAGCTTTAAACCAGACGTGTGGAAACACTGGTCAAAATTCACAGTTCATTCCTCAACCCCATCAGAGTTCACAGTTCAACTCTCAACCTAATCCTCAACTGTTTAGTGGGAACTTTCAGTATTTTGGGTACAATGGTGCTCACGACAATGCTCCTAACTCTACCTATTTCTACAAGAACAACAATTACAATGGGGGGAGAAATAAGAAGGGTAGAGGTAATGGTGGAGGGAAAAGCTATCAGAACCAGTACTGGGGAAATCAGAATCAAAATTGGGGAAATCAAAGACAGCAAGGTTTTTCAAATCTGTCTGGTTCTAGTTCTGACTACTCACACATAAAAAATGGTCCTGTTTTTTCTTCACAAGGATCTTAGCGGCAGCAGCCTCCTCCAAAATGTCAAATTTGTGCCAAGAAAGGTCACTTTGCTGTGGACTGTTATTACAGACATCCAGATCAAGGTTCACGTGAGGCTGAACCCTGTTAGATCTGTTGGAAGCCTGGACACACTGCTATTAATTGCTATCAAAGAGTCAACTACTCATATCAAGGTGCACCTCCTTCTCCAGCACTCAGTACAATGATTGCCACTGCCCCCTCTTAGTTCCTCAGCAGAATCAAGAGTTTTGGGTTGCTGACAGTGGAGCTTCAGCTCATATGACAACAGATCTGTCTCAAATCACAAGCATCACTTCGTCCACAACTTCTGAATCAGTAACTACAGCTGGTGGTTCAGATAACCCTGCTATTCACTCTTTTAAGTTGAAGCAAGTTCTTAATGTTCCCAAAAATTCTCAGAATTTGCTATCCATCAATTGTTTTTGTAAAGACAATAACTGCAAATTTATCCTTGATGATATGTGTTTTGCCATACAGGACAGAGCCACAGGGAGAATACTGTACAAAGGTCTGAGCAATGAAGGACTCTATCTCATTACCTTTCTAATTCCTAATCTCATTTCTTCAACAATCTGTCCCAATATCAGTACTGCCTTCCTGTGCAAGAAAGTTCACTCTCAGGTCTGGCATAGCAGGTTAGGGCATCCATCAAATGAAGTTGTCTCTGCCTGTTTGAACAAGTCCAAAATTCCATTGTCCTTTGATGTCAATGCAAGTATTTGTGAGTCTTGTTTATAGGGAAAATTTACAAAACTGCCATTTGTCTTTCTAGCATCAAAATCTGTGGTTCCTTTTGAAATTGTTCATTCTGATGTCCGGGGTCCTGCACCTATTAAGTCCCTAGAGAGTTTCAGGTTTTATGTAAACCTCATTGATGAATGTACTAGATACACATGGATCTATCCTATGACAAATAAATCAGATTTTAGTTCCATCTTTGTACATTTTCATGCTTTTGTTTCCAATGTTTCTTTCTGCCAAAATCAAAGTTCTTCAATCAGATAATGGTGGTGAATATACCAGTACTTCCTTTCAGCAATTTCTACTTTCTAAAGGCATTATACATCAAAAATCATGTCCCTATACCCCTAAACAAAATGGACTTGCAGAGAGGAAACACAAACATATTGTTGAAACTACAATTACCCTTTTGCAATTTGCTTTTCTGCCTCTTGTCTTTTGGTCCTATGCTTGTTGTACTGTTGTGTATTTGATCAATAGGATGCCTTGTACCCTTCTACACATGCAGTCCCCCTTTGAAAAACTGTTTGGCACTATCCCCCTACTGCTGCATCTCAGAATTTTTGGCAGTGCCTGTTTTCCTTCTCTTAAACCCTACACTCATCACAAACTACAACCAAAAACAGCCAAATGTGTTTTTCTTGGTTATGCAGATATACATAGAGTGATTTTCCCTATAGGTCTCTTTCTTCTCCCTCTAAGACAAATATGCACTCTTGTTCCATCTCAGATGTGTCACAGTCTGTTTCTCCAACACATTTTCCATTATCCTTTCTATTTCCTTTCTCTGTGACTACTTCTACACCTGTTCCTATCTCTTCTTCAGCTCAATTGCCTGATGCTCAGTTCAGTACAGTCCATGTGTCTCATGTCCCTCACAACTCAGAAGCCTGCTCCACACCATCAGGTCCCTCTGGCCAGGAACTCAGTATTCCCTCTTCAGCTTCTTTTCCAGGAAGTCAGTCTGGTCTCCCTGATTCTGATCAGACAGATCACTCAGGTTCCTCTACCTTTCAACCTGAACTTCTGGAAGTAGTTCTACCAATCACAGGGGCCAATATGCACCCTATGCAAACAAGGTCTACGAGTGGCATCTTCAAGAAGAAGGCCTTCTATACAAGCTCATCTCATGATCCCACAGAGGTAGAGCCTACTTCATTCACACATGTTGCTTCTGTTTCGGTATGGCAACAGGCAATGAATGAGGAAATTGCTGCATTACAATCTCAGCATACATGGGACCTGGTTCCACTTCCTACACACAAGAATCTTGTTGGTTCCAAATGGGTATACAGGATAAAGAGGAACTCAGATGGTAGTATTGTTCGATACAAAGCAAGGTTGGTGGCTCAGGGGTTCAGTCAGGAACCTAGCTTGAACTATGGAGAGACTTTTAGTCCAATAGTCAAGCCAACAATAGTGAGGTTGGTGCTAGCCTTAGCAGCCCAATTCAGATGGAAACTCAGACAGATGGATGTCAAGAATGCTTTCTTGCATGGAGACCTTAAAGAGGAGGTTTATATGAAGCAGCCTCCTAGTTTTGAGAGTGAAGGCCCTAAGGATTCTATGTGCTTACTCAAGAAGTCCATCTATGGTTTAAAACAGACCCCTAGAGCCTGGAATGAAAAATTTACCAATTTTCTTCCTGGTCTAGGCTTCAGTACAACTTGGGCTGATGCATATTTGTTTGTCAAACAAGCTGCTACTGGGATTGTTGTTCTCCTTCTCTATGTAAATGACATAATCCTCACTGGAAGTTCAGACACTGCCATTCAAGATGTGATTGATGCTCTTACCATTGAGTTTGATATGAAGGATCTGGGAGACCGCAGTTATTTTCTAGGAATCCAGATTTCTCACACCAAGTTTGGTTTGTTCCTATCCCAATCTAAGTACATCACTGACTTGCTGGTTAAAACAGACATGACTCACAGCAGCATTATGGACACTCCCTTCATCCCAGGTTCAAGGTTAAGGAAGAATAATGGGCCTTTATATGATAACCCTCAAAACTACAAAAGTATTGTGGGAGCACTGCAATACTTGACCTTCACTAGACCAGATATTGCCTTTTCTGCTAATCAAGTGTGTCAATACATGCATTCCCCATGTGAAAACCATTTCATGGCAGTTAAAAGGATCCTGAGATTTCTCAAAGGGACAGTGCATCATGGTCTGCTATATCAGGCAGGTTCTCTTGATCTTTAATTATTTACAGATGCAGATTGGGGTGGAGACCCCAATGACAGACGAAGTACCACAGGGATGGCTGTCTTCCTAGGATCTAATCCTATTTCCTGGACATCTAAGAAGCAGACTACAATATCGAGGTCCAGCACAAAAGTAGAATATAGAGCCCTGGCCATCACAGCAGCTGAACTGGCTTGGATTCGACAGCTGTTGTGTGCACTCCACATTCCACTTCTCAAAGCCCCTCTCATCCTCTGTGATAGAACATCTGCTACAAGCTTGTTTATAAATCCAACTTTTCACTCACGAGCTAAGCATATTGAGTTCGATTATCACTTTGTACGTGAGAGAGTAATCAGAGGGGATTTGGATGTGCAACATGTGGCATCATCTGATCAACTAGCTGACATTTTTACCAAAGCCTTTGCTGAGAACTTGTTTCAAGTGCATTCATTCAATTTGACACGAGAACCATCAAATTGAGGGAGGGTGTTATAATGCCACTTGTTAGAATGCCACTTGTCATGATGTGAGTGAGCCTTGGTAATAAAGTTGTAATTCAGTTAGGACTGTTAGTTAGCTGTTAGGACTGTTAGTTAGCTGTTAGGACTGTTAGTTAGTTGCAAGATCAGTTGTTGCTTGCTTGGAGAGTACGGCTTGTGTGCTCCCATATATAAGCCCAGTCCTCTCTTTTGTTCATTAATCTTGCTCTCATTCATACAACAAACACTCTAATTCCTTCTCTGATCTTCATTCTCTTCTCTTCTTGCTTTTCTTCAAGCTTCACTTAACAAATATTAATTTTTATCAAGACCGCAGATTGTTTTTTTTTTATAAATATGAATGACTAAATTATTTTCAATTTGATTGATATTTTACAGACATAATCTTTAAATGTTGTTTCAGCGAACAAATAATATAATATGAGGTACGTACCACACATGCATAGACAAAATTCAGTAATCATTAATGCATAGACAAAATTCAGTAATCAATAATGCATAGACAAAATTAAGAAATCAATCATAAGAATAAATGATTAGGAAATCACCTTACTACACTATTTTTTAAGAGTAAATCATTGTTACACTCTTAAAAACTTTTATTTTTATTTAAACCTTTAGTGCTTGTATATTAAATAAAATAAGACATTCTCTCAATTTTTTTTTATTCAAAAGTTCCTAAACAGAATTTGTAAGTAATAAATTTCATATCTACCCTTTTATATCTCAATAAAGAGGATAAGTGAGTTATTGAAAAGTCTTTTAAACAATTAAAAATAACATTGCATTTTTTGGTCATCTTTGGCCTTAGTGTTTGATCTCTTTGGCCTTTTGAATCCTTTATTATATTATGCATATAATAAATATTATATATGTATAATATATATATATATATTGTATATAGTTACAATTAAATTTTTTCTATAAAATAAAAAATAAAGTTTGTATTGTCTGGGGTTCAACGGTAGGATATAGAAATTTTTTGGGGGAGAGATGGTTGTAGAAAATCGTACGATGTAGCCCTAAACTATACGAAATTAACCAAATTATTTAATATCGGAAGATAACGAATTTTTAAATTTAAAATTTAAAAGTATTTTTGAAGAATTATTGTTTTTCACTTATTCATTTTAAGTAGTAGATATTATTCATATTACTTTTAAAATGAATAAGTGAAAAAACAAATATAAATAAGAGTAATGTTTTCATAACCCTTAATATAATCTTATAATAAAAAAATAAAAATAAAAAGTAATGTTGAAATCATGATAGATTTTGGTAAGTGTTTTTTAAATTGTTGTTGGCCTAGTTTGCAATTGGATGACATTAATTGTAATTTATATAAAAACAATTGTTATTTTAAATTGTATAATCCTTTGACTAATTTGAATTTAATTTTTCTATATGTCAATTTTTAAATAAATTTATATATTAATAATAACCTATGAGTTAATTATCTTTTTTTTAATACAAGTGAACCTTAATAATGAGATTCCCAAAGTTGTAGATAGCTAGAGAGCAATCGGGAAATATTTAGGAAAAAAAAACAACAACAACAACCCGAACCTGGATGGGCAGCGTCTTCCTCTCCCACCAAACAGTAGGAACACCGGCGCTTATGACCACAGTATCAGTGGGTTGCAAGTTGAAGGGTCCAAAAATTTCGGTCACCTCTTGCCGAACATTTTCAATGGGCTCTAGCTTAAACCAAGTCTCAAATTCGACTAGGTTACGATTGGAACTCCAACTGATTCCTTGAAGTGCACTCATAAGCGATTGACCTGTTATCCTCTCCAACAATGTGGATTTGGTTACATCCAGCACTCGGGTAGGTGGGATCCTGATAAGCGATGTGAGCAGCTCACATTGTCTAAGTGTAAGATGATCAAGCCTCGGAGCATTTCTGATGAAATCCGGTAGGCAAGTAATGGGATTGGAGCTCAGATTAACATTTCGCAATGCAGATAATCCCACCCCTTTTGGAAAATGAGCATCTGAAAGATTGCAGTTTACAAGACTTAGTTTCATCAAACTTTGTGATAATAAGCATGATAGTACCTCTACAGTAGTGAGTAATTGAGGTATTGGGACTCCATCTGCCTGAAACGTTTTCAGGGACTTGCAATGGGGAAGCTTTCTAATCTTCTTGCAATCTTCAATATTCAAGTGAGCAAGTCGCTCTAGGTTTCCAACGGATTCATGGAGATCAACTAGATTTGTACATCCTTTAAGAATCAAACTCTCTAGGTTGGGGGTGTGCGAAAAGTCAGGAGATTTTGTAAGATTATCGGAATAACTGAGATTGAGGGTCTTCAATGATGGAAGATACTGGAGATACAAATTAAAAACGAATGATTAGGAAGAAGTAAAACAACAATAATATGAGATAATATGAGATGATCTCCAATTTAGTTAATTTTTTTTATAAAATATATTGATATTTAGATTATATATGTTTTAAAAATCGTTATATAATTATGATATTCACTTTCATAGGAAGAAGTCGATAATCAACAATTGGTGAAAACCGAGTACATCCACTTGTTGATGCAAGCTATATATTAATTTCCTCATGATTAATATATATTTGCAAACTTGAAAAATAAAGATGAGTTCGTTCTCAAATACAACATGTACCTGTGTGTGCCTCCATAGTAGCTTCAACCTGCTATAACACATTTCAAGAACAACCATACTCTTGAGAGGAAAATCGTTGGGTAAAGAATCAAAAGAAGATTGATTCCAACACAACCACCTTAGCTCTGTAGGAAATGTATCTCCATATGATCCATTGAGCTGTACATGGCCAATCTTCAGTAGTCTTAATTTATGCATCCTTGAAAATTCATCTGTTTTTAAACTCACTTCACCATTTGAATTTCTTGGTCGATCGTATGCAGGATCCACTTGGACCATCTCCATGTCAAGATTAAGACCCTCAATGCTTTGCGTGTCGATATCCTAACATAATAATAATAATAAAAGGATTCAGTAATTAGACAAATAAATCAAACTTAGAATCTACCATGTATATATATAATTAGGAGGAGCATATATATACATACATATAAATATTTCTTACTTTCTTTTCCTTCAATACTTTCAAAGAATCATTAGGATGCCATAATAATCTCGTTAATTTGTTGGGATCCTTGGATTCTGAGCGAACAATTTCTCTTCCCATGCTTTGAATCAAGTAATGCATCTGCACTTTGTTATCTCTATCAATTGTAACCAAACATCTCTCAATGATGTTTTCGATGCCAATATCTGTGTAGAAATTACCACAACTATCAAGTATTCTAACAACATCGTCTTTGTCCATTCCAACAAAGAAACATGCAATATGGAGGAATACATTTTGATCGTACGCATCTTGCAAAGACTCGTAGCTTATTCTGAGCTTATTCGTGATTTCACCGTTTGGAATGTGTTGTAACTTCTTCAATGAACTTTCCCAAACAACCATACTTCTTCCCGATAGAGAAGAACCCAAAACTTTCAAAGCTAACGGAAGTCCTCCGCAGATTTCTACCACCTTTTTTGAACAGTCCATGTAATCTTCATTGGGATAGTCTTGTCCAAAAGCATACCAGCTAAAGAGCTTTAGTGAGTCGTTGTCACCAAGTGGTTGAATAGTATGCAACCCAATATGTTTGTGACGAGTACCTCTCAACAATCCTGCATTATTAGTTGTTATGATCACTTTGCTTCCTGCACAAAACTGACTTTTCATCATAAATATTGCATCTAATTGGTCTGCATGATCCACATCATCAAGAACAAGAAGAACCCTTGTGGAGTTAATTGCACCTTCAATCTTCCTTCTGCCCTCTTCAATAGTGTGTATTCTCCCTTTCTTCACTTCCGTAAGATCAAAAAGAAGTTTTTGTTGCATTTCGATTAATCCGCTGGGTGTTCTTGAACTTCTGCTAATGTTTTGAAGGAAACTACTTGCTCCAAATTCTGTTCTGTTTGAGGTAAATAGGAACTCTGCAATGGTTGTTTTTCCTATTCCACGCATACCGTAAATGCCAAGCATGCCAACTTCAGTTGATCCATTTCGTAACCAGAAATTAATATTTTCAACTAGAGAATGGTTTCCAATCGGGTCAGGAGCAACACTTAAAGGCATGCGACTTAATTTGTCATCCATAACTTTCAAAATTTTCTCGATAAATTTTGCCTCGTGCCTACAAAATTTGGGTCAAATTAAAAAAAAAAAAAAACAAAACTTAAACAAGTCAAACATATATCGTGGAAGAAAAAAAAGGAAACTGGAGGTTGAAAAAAATTTGAAAAACTATATGTTTTAACGTGCTGAAGCCTGAAATGAAAATAGCGTCCCACGGTTCATTTAAAATAGAGTAAATTATTATTACACTCTTAAAATTTTTTATTTTTATTTAAAATTTTTAATACTTGTATATTAAAAAAAATAAGACCTTATCTCAAACTTTTTTTATTGAAAAGTCCATAAACAAAATTTGTAAGCAATAAATTCTATATTTACCATTTTATATCTCAATAAAGAGGATAAGTGAATTATTGAGAATTCCTGTAAATAATTAAAAATAACATTTTTTTTTGTCCTCTTTGCCCCATGTGCCCCTTAGTGTTTGATTTTTTTTGTCTCTTGGACCCTTTATATATCATGCATATAATAAATATTATATATGTATACTATATATATTGTATATAGTTACTATTATGTGATATATATATATATGTTGTTTCTTTTTCTTTTATCACTTAGGAGCCGAGATGAAAGTCTCATACCGCACGGTTTTAAATGATAGTAATCAATGAATCGTTAGTAATTTTAATTTGGTTATTCAATTTGACTAATATTGATAATTCAAATTTGGTTTATAAATTGTTTGCATATGCTTGAAATATAAAGAAATGAAAAAGAATTGAAGGAAAAAAAGTAAAATTTAAAAAAGAGTGGTATAGAGAGAAAAAAGAATCTATCAAAAGAGAGAGAGAGAGTGAGTAAAGAATGAAGAATAACACCTAAAATAAAAAAATGAACAAACGTAAACAACTCTTCACTCAAAATAGGTTTTGGCTTTTACTTTTACTTTTATTCACTTTTTTTGAGCAAATTACACTTTAATATCATATAGTTTATACTTTATAACAAATTTATAAGTAAGTTTTCAAATGTTACAATTTTCATTCTGAATTTTTCTAATCGTTACACTTTGACCCATTTGTTAAAGGCTTATTACACTAAGTGCACTAGGAACACGCTACGAAATCACAAAATGCACCAGGAACGGAAATTTGCCTGAGTTTCACAAGGAACGGTTACATCGTCAATACCGTTGCACCATCCGTCAGTCAAAGTTATTAACGCCATTAATTTTGATGACGTATCAGTAATAGTACAAAATTAGTAAGGGTAATTTAGATATTTACTTTATTTTATTATATTTTTTAATAAAATCTTTTCTAAAAAATTAAAACTCATCTTCCCTAACCATGACGCCCAACCGATCCCCTCTCTGTAAATGCTTCAACGATCGGTCCCAGTCCACAATCTCATCCAATGTACGCACACTCCCCAGACTCTATCAACGACGACGATGGCGCCCAACTTGATCCCCTCCGGCGACGACGACGATGCCGTCTCCCCAGACTCCATCATCAACGCGCACCTTCACTACGAACCTCATACCCTTGACGACGCTAAAATCATGGTAGAGAGCATTTGCCAGAATCAAAGACTACACGATTTGATTTGGGCTAGGGTTGGGTTTTGATTATCTTTATCTGGTTTGAGTTTTGTTTTTGAAGACATGGCGAATCGATGGTGGGTTTTCATGGATGGCATCCAAAGAGAAGCTTGGCTGATGGAGGTGAAATTCCAAGAAAGGACTTGGTGGATTTGGGTGTGGTTCTCTTAGGAAGCTGAAAATCCGACAAACATGTACTCATTGAGGAAGGGTGAGAGATCAAGAGAGCCAGAGAAGATTGGGTTTGATGGCGGGGAATGGATGGTCTCTGATCCTAAATGAATCTCCATCCAACGGTGAGGACCATCGTAGTTGATCCAAGCTCGGTGGACTGAGTTTTGTTGGTTGGTTGGTTAATTGGTCACATTTTATTCATGAAATGGGTTGGATTGGTATTAGATGAAAGACAAATTACTTTTCATATATAAATAATTTTTTTAGATTTTTAAAATTTTTTTAGTTTTTGTACATTTGTATTTTTTTTAATTTTTATTATCTGGAACTAATTTTTTTGGATTTTTTAAAAACAAATAAATTTTATAAATTTAAATTAATATTTTATTATTTAAAATTGTAATTCTCATTTTAAATTTAACAAAAAATTTAACAAATGAATTAAAGTGTAATAATTTGAAGAGTTTAGAGTGAAAATTATAATATTTAAAAAATTAAATAAGAATTTATTATTAAATGTAAACTACATATTAATAAAATGTAATTTGATTTTTTTCTCTTCTATATTTCTCTCCACCACATTCTTTTTATTCATTTCTCTTTCTCCGATTATTTGGACTACAAATAATTGAAAATAAAAAGTTAAAAACCAAATGTGGTGAAACAAATTCGAAGCTCGATCTTATCAATTTCGAATTTAAATTCAAATCCCTTTTAAAATAATCTAAGACTAAAATTTTAAATTACCAGATTAAAATCACATCTGGATTAAACGAGTATTTGAATGTGGTTGCAGATTTTATGAAGATATCAAAATATATTTATAATGTGGTTGCAGTTTACCCATAAGCTTGATTTTGTAAGACCATCCCTGCTAGATCTGCAACTTCTGCAAGTGCTTTCCTCCATCCCTCCACCTTGTGTCTCGCAGATTGATTTCTCTCATGTCTACAAAATGCTTCTGCAACTCTTCCTGTCTGGTTCCTCAAATGAGACGGATCCACGTCGTAGAACACCGGCAAGACTACTTGCCCAAACATCCTCCTTCGCTCCAGGATCATCACAAGCTCGTCAAGGCACCATCTCGAAAATGCGTAGTTTTTCGAAAACACGATCACCGAGCTTTGCGACTGTTGGATTGCTGATCGGATCTCGGATTGGATGTCTTCTCCTCTCGGAAGCACATTGTCGTCGAGGAACGTGGAAACCCCTGCTCTTGAAAAGGCTGCACAGAGGTGGCTGGTGAATGTCTTGCGAGTGTCGTCCCCTCTGAAGCTCAAGAACACCTGGTAACGAAATCGAGGGCGGCCGCCTCTGCTACTGCTGATATCGGAAGAGACTGCCTTAGTTGATGCCATGATTATCAAAACATCGCTGTGGGTCTGTGGGTTTAACAAGTTAACGAATAGGTGAGTGGGTGAAAAATGTCGGAAATATTGACCGTCAATATATAGATCGGGTGAAAGACAGGGAGTGAGGGAGATATAGGAGGAAGTCTCAATTTATAAACCAATTAATCGAGAATGAAGAGGGCAAATCCACTTTGAATGATGAATGTGTTTAGGCTCTGAAAAAGGTGAGTGGGTACGTACTGGAATATTTATTTTTGTCCTCTCAAATTGGTCCTTTCGTCTGCTAATTGGTCCTTTCGTCTGCTAATTGGTCCTTTCGTCTGCTTCTTTTCATCCATGAATAATGAAAGCAGGTCTCAAATTGGTCCTTTCCTCTGCTTCTATTCATCCATGAAATTGGAATTTTTTTTTGTTCACTTTGAAGATAGCTGGATATTGATAAATTTCGGTAACTTGGATATCGGGGAAAAAAAATTATTCCCCTATTTTGATGCCAACCCTACAATTTACCAATATTTCTAAAGTAAAATTGTCGATATTGTTATCTCTGCTATCAATAGCTATATACCTCATAATAACCATTTAAGGGTTAATCTTAAATTAGCCGAATTTTAATTATTGTCCATTTTCTAATGACTTAGATTACACTTAGCATATTAACTTTTTTTTTTTTTTACTTAAATTCTTTTTGTATTTTTGTAATACCTTATATATATATATATATATATATATCTTTTAAACCGACTATTTTCTTTATATACCTATTTTTTTGAGAGTCTAGTTATCAGAGGTGGGATAACGAAATTTCAAATTCTAGATTTTTTTTTAAAACTTTTTTTCTAATAGTTATTTTGATAAGATAATTTTACTAAATAAATCTCCACCATATTTGTTTTTACAAGTCATAAGCCTATTTGGATGCTGTTTGATAGATTTGCAAAACTATAATTATATGTGTATTTTATTTATCTTCTAATTAGCCTTTCGCATTTGGATATAATCCATTTTCTTTCTCAAGGATAATGTTAGGCATCTCAAAAAATACACCAAAATGAGTTCCAAATGATGTGGCATTTGCCATGTCATAATTTTTTAGCTCATGAATTTTAAATTCTTAATTTCTTTTGATAAGGAATTTAAAATAAATACCTATTCAAATTAATCAAAACCAAGGCAATAAACCTTGAGGCCCTGTTTGGTTGCTTTGATGAAATTAATTACAATCAATTAAATTCCTGGAGTGTTTTCCTTTTTAAGGTCCTAAATAGTACAAATATTAAGGAAATATGAAATTTTGAAATAAATTCATATTCCTACCCTATAGTACAAATATTATAGAAATATGGAAATAAATTTATATTTCTACTTTATATTCATGTGTAACATATGAGGCCCAAGCGATCAAATTCTCCTCCCCCAGCGACACCATGTTGATCGACGGCGGTACTGCTACTCTATTGTGCCCATCATGAAAGAGTAGTCGTAAACAGAAAGGAATAATAAAAAAATAAAAATAAAAACGGGGATTTCTACGCCATATGGTAATTCACTCTATCAAATTCTTGTGTTTTTCAAATTCCTCCAATGGAGTTTCACGTTCATATTCCTCTAACCGTGTCCTTATCTAAATTATTGGTGGCACCCAAACTTCGATCGTGTCACTTTGTATGTTTCACAATACTAATTAAACTCCTAATTTACTTGTTAGATTATTGCTCGGTTATTGGATTAGTTAATTAAGGTCAAGGTCAATGATTATTTGACATGACCATTTCTAAAATTATTTTGATAATTGTGAAAGGTTATACTTTCGTTTGACAATCATATAAAAGTACAAAAAATACCCTTTAAACTTTAAGATTGAAATACGAGTACACTTTCAGAAAATTGACATAACCTTCTCTATAAAATGCTTAAACTTTCATCTCACTTGTCAAACAAAAGATCAATACCAATCATAATTTGTCAATTCAGAGTTGTTTGATCTCGAAATGGACCAACTTGATGAGACCCGCTAGGGGATCTAGGATCAGGCACGTGATGCTTTGGGCCCGCTGGGGGCGCTGCCGCTCGGCAGAGATCCTGCAAAGACTTGACATCAGTGTGGTGTCCGCCGAAGGGACTCTGATGCCTAAGTTAGTATCTGCAAGCTGAAGGGCATGGACAACAGTAATCTGAATGGGGTCTAAGAGTCTTACCTTTGTGAAGGGTTTTAAGGTATTTATAGTAGTCATAATTGCGGTAGTTTGGCTACTGTTTGGGAGCAGGTTCTGCTTTGTGGCTGAGGATCGCCTGGTGATCCCTGGACATCTGGGGGAGGCGCCAGCTGGTGTCCAACCTGCCCTCGTCAGGGAGTGGTTATGGCAGAGTTGGTGTCAGGTGACTGTTGTAGCCAACTGGTGCCTGTGTTTTAGCAGGTGCCGAATGGCAGGTTTGTAGGGAATGCCTATCGGCTGTCCACGATTGTGGGGGTGCCGAGCGTGGTACCGGTCGGCATCTGATCTGTCCTGGCAGTTCCTGTGCTCAGAGGGTGGTCGGTCGATATGGTATCAACATAAGCCCCAAAAGTCTTTGACTGAGGTGGATTTCCTCGGTCGAGGACTTGTGATTTCGGCCGATGCCTTTCGACCGACCAGGGCAGTGCGCCCTGTTCCCTGGGTGCCCTCCAAGTCATGGATCGAAGAGGTGCACCTTATGTCCGAGGTCAAGGTAATCCCTGTTGCCGAGTCCCGTGGTTATGCCTCGTGGCTGGCCGGACGATCTTGTGATGGTGGCCGAGGGGGGATGGCGGGGACCCGTCGGTCGCAGTGTGTGCTTGCCGACGGAGCATAAGGAGGCATGCCGTAGCGGGGGAAGGCCGAGTGGTTGGTAGAACGTCAGCCGATCGACAAGCTGGAGTGAGGACAGCTTGGTGATGTATAAGGAAAGAGGGTACGTATGTTGGTAGGAATATACGGTACGGATGTTTATATGGTACAAGTACGTATCCGTAGGTGGAAGGTGGTCGTATCGGCCTGATGACCGTCAGATCAAAAGCGCGCATCTTGAGGATTACCAGGGGCCTATAAAAGGGGTTGGAGGGGGTGGACATTTTTCACTTTTTACTCAGTGCATTTGCGAAGTAGATTTTTGTGACGATTGGATTTTTATCTGCCGAGAGGAAAGAAGCGTCTACCGTGACCAATCCTGCCGCTAATTTTTTGAACAGGTAAAAATTCTTGTCGAACGGTACTACGTTTAAATATGTGTTTGGTAGGAGCGTAGGTGCTTAGTCGTAGCTTCTGTTTTTGGTAATTTGTAGATGTCAGAGTCAGAGTCAACTAGTGGATCTGGGGTTAGGTCCCCTCAAACTTTTGGTGGGGAAGCACCGTCTCACTCGGCAAGAGAGGTGCCGAGCGAGCGCAGTGGTTCAATGTCCACTAGTGGGTCCACGTCCGAATCCTTTTCATTGTCCCGCAGCAGTGATAGTCTAGATAGGGCTCTTAGGTTACCGAGGAAAGAGGTGCGACAGGAGGGGGAGTGTAGCACATCAGGAGCCGACCGAGCTGCCGAGCAGAGGACACCGCCCCAAACCCCGCCGGTCGTCGTGGTCGACTCGGAAGAAGAGGATAGCGGGATGGGGACAAGTTCCCCCTGGAGCTAGATGCCAATGGTGTTGTGAAGACGGAGTATGCCGTGGATTACGAGGCCGATATGTTCCGAGAACTGTACAGTGTCCCGTCGAACATCATCATGACCCTGCCGCCCGGCAGCAGCAGGCCGAGTGATCCTCTGGAAGGGTCGACGTTATTCTACGTCGACTGTTTTGAGCATGGAGTGAGGCTGACCCTGCATCCGTGGCTCCAAGATATGATGGAGATGGCCAACTTAGCCATGGGGCAGTTGAACGCGAACAGCTGGATTATCTTGGTCAGTGTTTACACGGCCTTCCGATTGGCGGGACTGCCGGAGCCGACGTGGGGACAGTTGTGCGCGCTGTACCGATTTAAGAGGCAGACCTACGGACCGAGGTGGTACCAAATGGAGTGTTTGCACAAGATAGTCCGGGGCGCGTTCATCAACGATGTGCCAACCTCGCAGAAGAGCTGGAGGCACCATTTTTGTTGGGTGTCAGGTCCCTGGGAGGGTGACGTGAGCACGGTTCGAGCGAGGATTCCCAGCTACTTTCAATCTGGAGGTTGTCCGCCTGCTGTTCGGCCGATGGCCATCGTTTGGTAGCTTGGTCTGCCGAGACGGGGTCTGATGTATTTTTGTGTATTTTGCAGGTCCGTCAAAGGCGACGGTGACGACGGATGATTGGGAAGCGTGCAACCTTTTTCGGGAGAAGTTGTCCGACCTAGAGCGCAGTCGCTGTGTTCTGAAGTTGCCAACCAATCTGGTTGTTGTAGGCTTGATCATCCTGCCCGTTAAGTTCTTTGAATTTAAGTGATGTGTGTGGGGTGCCGAGTGTCTAATGCTCCCTTGTTTTGCAGTTCATCCACAAGTTGAGCAAGCTGCCAACAAGAAGATGAGTGAAGCAGTTGCCAAGCATGCTCCCACTGGCGACGGTAAGGGCAAGGAACCTGAGGTGGCTCCCCAGCTGGCGCGGAGGCAGAAGTCCGTGGCTGACACGACCCATCCCAATCCCCCCGGGATTACTGTGGGATGTGTCATGCTCCCGTCTGACACAAAGTGTCAGACAAGGGATAACCGAAAGCCACTGCCCCGACGGGTGTCCAGAGTGCGCAAGGATCAATGGAGGAGGCATGCAATGTCCCAGTTTCTGCTGCAGTCGCATCCGTGATCAACCTGAAGGGCATTAAAAACAATAAAGGCTGTGAGTGGACGAAAATAAATAAGTTCATGAAACACAATTTCACAAAGATATTTATGCCCTTCATTAAAACGTATGCATGTATTGAAAACCAGTAAGTAAACTATTTACTAAAACAACCATTAGGGCCTTAGCCCAGAAACCGTAAAACCAAACCATGAGGGTCTCTACCCAAAACCATGAATACCGAAAGCCAAACATATATTATTTAAATCCGACATCCAGAATACCAATTCCAAATCCAAGTGGGCCATCGCCCAAAACCATAACCATAAATACCATTTCCAGAAAAACATGTTTAAACCATCCTGGGCATCCCAGATGCCTAGCATCCCAGACGATCGATGTCCCAAACGTCATATCTCACGGTATAATAATAAGCAACGCGTGCTGTCCGGGGTCTCTCCGGGTCAATCTCTCTGACATCCCAGATGTCTGACGTCCTAGACGTCTAATTATAGCAATCCTGCTCCTGAGTCATTACACGGGCCGGTAGCTCCGTACAATGACCCCTCGCAGGCAATGTACCGTGACTTCCCCAATGTTCCAGAAACCTGGAGGAGACCATCACATATCCCCGTATCAAGATGGTTTATGGAAAACAGTTTATCAATCATTTCAAACATCTCAAGGGCCCTGCCCGGAATTTCCATAAAACCATCACATGTCCAAATACCTGATTTCTCAAATCCAAAACATTTATCCACATCCATTTAGGGTCCACCCGAAATCACATTTATAAATCAACTGGGCCCCTCGCTCGATTTCATAAAGCAATTGGGCCCCCGGCCCGATTACGTAACTCAATTGGACTCCAAGTCCGAGGTTTCCAAAACAATTGGGCCTCATGCCCGAATTTATCATTCCAACTCCAAAACCATTTCATGAAATCATATCCAAAACCATAAGTATGGAAAATTAGTGTAAACCCGGAAAAACTTCGATTTACGTGCAAGCACGTAAATCGCCTCGAAGTGCGTGAAACCACATAATTCACTGATAACCAGATCAACATCATATAATCACAATCATAATCCATATAAAATAGTTATGCATGCATAAATTTTATAAAACTAAAGTTCACTCACAGACCGTCCATAATTGCCCGTTTTCGCGCTGCACGCATTCCCGTAATTTCTGAAATTTTCCAGAAATCTCGAATTCTGTCCGAAACCATTATTTAGTGTCACTAAGGCCTCAAATAACAGCATACCAATTTCCCATAATTTTCCGGGAATCAAACGTTAATTAAAAACGTAACCTAAACCTTCGGACCCTCGAAACAACATCGAAACGGTGTCTGGTTAATTTGAAACCAACGCTAAAATGTTCGTTACAATGTATAGGACAGAAGTCGTGTTGATCTTACCTCGAGAGTCGGACCCACGCACCCTCATGCGCCGCCGTGAGTGGCTGCGCGTGAAACCCACGCGCCTGCTACAGTGCCATCGTCCCAACCCATTTGTCTGTAAAACGGGTCCTGCGACCCGCGAGACGGCCCGATCAGTTCACTGTCAATTCGGCCTCAATTCTTTCAATTGAGCATTCAAACATCTTCTTTTTAAGTCAAATTACAGTTCTGTAACCTTAATTTTATAAATACTTACCTAAAATCAAACGATTCGACGATGAACATCGAAGAACACCTGGGTACTGTTCCTTCATCGAATTCCATCAATGCCGTCTGATTTCAATCAATTGATCCAGCCAATAGCTTCGTCTGATCATCCTAAGCTGGTTTCCAAGCTCAATTGCATCATCTAACCCCTCCAATTACATGACTCAATCCTCAATTTTTCTGAACTCCGTCGTGTCTGTCCATGGCTTCCCAGGGCTTCAAGCTTCGAATTCCTGATCTGGATTGACTAAGTGAGGTCCCAGAAGACTGAATTGAGCCCTAAATTGTCTTGGGTTGGCCTACATTTCGAATTGAAATTTTGAATTTGTTCAAACACGGTTTCGGGTTTCTGGCTGCATTTTCACTCAGTCTCCCCATTCTTCCTCACCAAAACAGTTACTCAGTTTCTCTGTCTCTCCCCTAGCAACGTTTTCAAAACTTCAAAACCCGAAATCAAGCCACCCGTGCTCTGCTCACCTGTAAAAACCCAGTTTGAGTGCTCTGGTTTTTTTCTCTCAATTGATTACAATAATTAGCCTGTGCACTGCACCTCACCATCCCAGGCATGCTTGTTTCCCACTCAGTCCCAAATGCTTCAAATTCCAGCCCTTGTTAGTGACAATTGTCACTGGATTTCTAACCAAAACACTAAGCAGATTAAACAAGTCATCACTCTGTTCAACAAGGCTCCACTCACGGCTGTTTCAAAATGCTGCAGCCAAATTACCATTTTTCCCTCACTTGACAAATTACCAAAATGCCCCTCACGCCTCTAGACCCGTAACTTGGTTATCCAAACTCCGATTGACGCGTGCTACCTGTCTACGGACTCAGGGTATCGAGACCTACCCAACGGTCCTCGAATTGTGTGAAAATTAGTGGTCAAACGAAAAGTCAACATTTTCCCCCTTTTTATCCGAATTACGAAAATGCCCTTGAACTTCCAAACGTCAAAACTTTCACCTCGAACGTCGGAATCGAACGTGCCACCTGTCTATGAACTCGTGACATCCCAAACTACGTCACGGTCATCGGTCAAATTCCATTTGACCGCTCGAATTAAAAGTCAACGTTTTACCCACGATCAGGGGCAAAACGATCATTTTGCATTGTTCGTCCGATTTCGCCCTACTAATCACCGATTAACCCCACTAATCATGATTAGTTACTAATCTAATCCCAGAATTCGAGACGGGTCGTTACAGTGGCCCAGAAGCCGAAGGGGACCGGTCGAGAGGAGCCCCCCAAGGGTCGAACGCGGGTGGCCGACTAGACGGGCTTCAGAAGCCGACCAGGCCTGAACCAAGGCAGGGGAGAGTCCGTTGGTTGGCATGAAGCGACCCGTCATTGGGGGTTTGGAACAAGCCCGTGAACGTCGCTGGAAGCTGATAGAGGCTCGACAAAGGCAGTCTCCCCCGTCGGCGGGTGTGTCGGAAAATGAGAGTGCCGAACACCGCTGGAAGAGAAAAGCTGGGCTAAAGACGGCGGAGGAGCCGCGGGAGAAGGCGAAGGAGCCAAGGGTGGAAATGCCGCCCCCGACGAAGGAGCAGGTGCTGGTCTGTGGCCTAGGCATTTCCTCTGTCTTTGCCGAGCCGCTGGAGGCTCGCGAGGTCGTCCGGTCTGCCAAGGCAGGGGAAGGGTGGGTGTCGATCACACACCAGGTGCACAAGTATTTGGTGCCGGTGGCCAACGTCTTCGTGCTGGGTTCGTAGGTGACTCCGACGAAGATTGAGGAGATCGGTACTAGCTCTCAGCCGGGTCGGTTTACCGCCGTACTAGCCGAGCAAGCCCACGTAAGAACGATCATTGGCTGTGTTATTTATATATTATTATTTTTTTTACTGACAAGTGTTTCGTCTTCGGCAGTGCTTTGGGCAGACATATGTTGCCCTGCAAAAAGCTGCTTGGTATATGCAGAGGCTGGAGGATGCGCAACTGAGGCGAAGCAAAGCTTGATACCATAAACACCACAGAAGTGTCGGAAGCGAGTAGAATCAAACTAAGTGCCATTATCTGTCACGATCGTATGCGGGATACCAAAACGACAGATGATGTTCTTGTAGAAGAAGCTCTCAATTTGGGCAGCCGTGATTGTCTTGAGTGGCTTGGCCTCGGTCCATTTAGTGAGGTAATCTACAGCAACGACCGCGTGCTCGACTCCACCCTTCCCCCGTGGCATGGGGCCAATCAAGTCTAGGCCTCATTTGGAGAAGGGACATGGGCTGAGAATGGGGGTTAGGCGCTCAGCAAGAGAACGAGGGATAGGTGCGCATCGTTGGCATGGGGTGCACCGTTGTGTTATTGCCATGGAGTCTGTGCGTATTGTGGGCTAGTAATAGCCTTGCCGAAAAGCCTTATGTGCAAGGGACCTGGGTCCGGAGTGATTGCCACAGATTCCCTAGCGAATTTCCCTGAGGAACACAATGCCCCAGTCAGTGGGGAGACATTTTAGGAGTGGGGCGTCGAACCCCAGTCGATATAAGTGGCCATGTGCCATAGTGTATCGCGCAGACTCGCGCTGGATGCGCCGAGCCTCATTACGGTCTAGTGGGAGCTCGGCGGTGGTGAGGTATCGTATGATAGGATCCATCCAGGAGGGATCATGGGCCGTGATCAGGACTGGGTGCTCGCTGGTGCTTTGGGATGCAAGAAGCTTGACGGGGACGTGGCAACCTACCCTGTCGTCAATGGAAGAGGCCAAACAGGCCAGGGCGTCAGTGTGGCTGTTCTCGGAGTGCGGTATCTGGGTGATTTCGTAGCCCTGAAAATGGCGGAGTAGGGTCCGAGCTTTGGCAAGGTATCGGGTCATAGAGGCGTCCTTAGCATCGTAAAGATTATTTATCTAGCACACAATGAGTTGTGAGTCGCTGTAAATCTGCAGTTGCTGAGCTTGTAGATCTGCGGCCAACCGGAGACCAGCGAGGAGGGCTTCGTATTCTGCTTCATTGTTGGAAGCCCTGAAGCTGAAACGCAGTGCGTACTCGAGCTTCTCCTGTGTGGGTGTGCTGAGCACCAGGCCAGCACTGGAGCCATTATGACAGGAGGACCCGTCCACATAAAGTGTCCAAGTGGGTTTGGCTGGGTCCAAGGTGGACGAGGGTGATGGCTTGCATAAGGATGCGGCGGGTGACGCATTGTTTGGATCAAGATTTTCGGGCATGTGCTTCGTCGTATTGTAAGTAAATTCCGAGAGGAAGTCGGCGACGACCTGCCCCTTTTCGGCCGGCCGAGGGGCAAAAATGATCTCGAAATCATTGAGTTCAACCGGCCACCTAATAAGGCTCCTGGAAGTGTCTGGCTTTTAGAGGACTTGCTGGGGAGGTTTGTTAGTGAGGGCTAACATGGGGTGTGCTTGGAAGTATGGGCGGAGGCGCCGGGCCGTCATGATGAAGGCGAAGGCCAACTTTTCGAGGTCATTGTACCGGGTTTCCGCGTCTTGGAATGCTTTGCTGACATAGTACACTGGAAACTCGGTGCCGTCCCGATTTGATATGAGGAAAGAGCTAAATGCCGATGTGGAGACGAAAAGGTAGACAGTGAGCCGTTCGCCGGTCTTAGGTCGGGTGAGCAGAGATGTGGTGCTCATGTAAGTCTTTAGTGCTTCGAATGCGGCGTCACATGTATCATCCCAGTTGACGTGCTTGCCCCATGTCTTCATGACTTTAAAAAATAGCAGGCACTTCTCGGTTGCCCGACAGATGAACCGGGTGAGGGCGGCGATTCTGCCAGTAAGGGTTTGGACTTCCTTGAGTGTGCGTGGGGGCTTCATGTCGAGGATGGCCTTAATTTTCTCGAGATTAGCCTCAATCCCACGTTGGCTGATCATGTATCTGAGGAATTTCCCGGAGTGGACGTCGAAAACGCATTTGGCCGGGTTGAGCCTTATTTGGTATTGTTTTAGCACTTGGAACATCTTGTGGAGATTTGGCACGTGTTCGTTGACGGTCTTGCTCTTGACGAGCATATCATCCACATACACCTCCATATTTTTCCTTATCTAGTCTGCAAACATGTGATTGACCAATCACTGGTAGGTGGCACCTGCGTTCTTTAACTAGAAGGGCATGACATTGCAGCAGTAGACCCCCAAATTAGTGCGAAAACAGGTGTGGATTTGGTCGTTGGGGTGCATTCTGATTTGGTTGTAGCTGGAGTATGCATCCATGAAGCTGAGAAGCTCGTGGCAGGCTGTGGCATCGACTAAGAGATCGATCTTGGGCAGTGGGAAGCTATCCTTTGGACATGCCCTGTTGAGGTCTGTGAAGTCGATGCACATCCGCCAGGACCCAGAAGGATTCTTGACTAGGACGAAGTTTGCGACCCATGTGACGTAAATGGCCTTGTGCAGAAAATGAATTGTGCTGAGCTTGACGATCTCCTTCTGCATGGCGAGTTTGGGTGACGAGTTTGAAAGATGCGTCGATGGTAAGCAGATGGCAGATGACATCGGTGGAGATGCCGGGCATGTCGGCGTAGGACCAAGAAAAGACCTCACTGTTGTCGCGGAGGAACTGGATGGGTTGTGCCCTGATTTCTTGGGTGATTGCGCTTCCGATTTTCACTTGTCGCTCGGGGTGCTGTGGCCAGAGAGTGATCAATTTTGTGTCCTCCACGGGTTGTGGCTGCGAGACGGCAGAGAGGTCTCTTGGGTCCTCGGGGGGACATGTACGGATTTGGTTGAGGAGCTCGGAGTCGATGGGATTAGCCTCGTAAGCAGCCTCTGCGATGGCCATGGTTTCCCGTTTCTCGCACGGGTTAACCTTAGTCAGGTCGGTTTGATAGCAAGTGCGGGCAGATTGCTGATTACCGCGGAACTGGCCGGTGCCCATGATGGTAGGGAACTTCATGAGAAGGGACCGAGTAGAGATGATGATACTAAGCTGATTGAGGAGTCCTCTACCCAAAATAACGTTATAGGACGTGGGGCAATCGACCACCAGGAAAGTGGTGATAGCCGTCGCAATCTTGGGCTTGCTTCCTAGAGAAATGGGTAAGGAGATGGTGCTAAGGGGCATAACAGAATCGCCCGAGAAGCTGAGCAGTGGGGAACCAGCGTGGGTGAGGCTCGTGGGGTTGATGCCCAACTGGTTGAAAGTTTCCATGAAGAGTATGTTCATGGAGCTGCCAATGTCCACTAAGATCGGTCCGACATCAAAATTGGCTATTTGTGCTCGGATGATTAATGGGTCATCGTGGGGAAAAATGACCCCCCGTTCTTCTTCTTCGGTGAAGGTGAGGGGCGTCCATCATGCCCGTGCGACCTTGGCGGCACGCCCATTCTCGATGTTGAAGATTTGGTGGTTGGATGTCGTAGCTCGGAGGAAGCTCTTCTTTGCGCGGTTGGAGGTATAAGAGGAGGAAATAGTCGGGGCCACCACTGATTATGTTGATTTGTGGCATACCCTGCGCTGCGCGTGCATGCTGAAGGAACTGGTTGATCTTCCTTTCTCATACGAGTGCCTCCACGATGTCACGGAAGGCCACGCATTCGTCGATGGTGTGGCCGTTGAACTTGTGGTATTGGCAGTATAGGTTGGATTGGATGCCCGGACGAGGGCCTGGTGGTCGCGCTCGTGGTTTGGGTATGGTGCCTTCGATATTCATGAGGACATTCTCGAGGGAGGTGTTCAAGATGGAGTAAGTTTCGAACTTCGATGTGGGCCCCGTGTGGGGTTTTCCTGACTGGTGGTGGTTTGGCCCACGTCCCTTGCCGTGGTACTTGTCTCTCCTCTTGTGATCATTGCTATACGTCCCCTTCCGTTTACCGGAGTGTGAGTCGGACTGGTGATCCGTATGTGGGCTATTGATTGGTGGAGGTGATTGCGCTTGCCGGCTGCTTGGCGGTAAAGAATGCGTATCCATCGGGTCGGGCCGGGTACGACTTGGGGGGAGTTAAAATGCTCTACCTTGGCGTGTATTACTGCTTGCCTCATGAGTTCATTGTAATCGTCCCACCCCTGGGTGAAGGCATGGTATTTGAAGGTGGACTCCCGCAGCCCGGTACGCTGCCTTATCATCTGTCTCATGGCATTTGGAATATTCCAAGTTGAATCGAGCGGCGTATTGGCGCAGGGGTTCACTATCTCCCTTTCGGAGGGTTTCCAGGTCCTTAGTTGTGAGCAATCGATCCGTCTGGATAATGAACTGGTTTAGGAAGACCGTATGTAGTCGGTCAAACGAGTCGATTGATTGTGGTTCCAGCCGATAGAACCAGTTGAGCGCAGCCCCAGTGAGGGTGGAACTGAAAATTAGGCACTGTGCTTCGTCGGAGAGGTTTCTGAAGGCTAGTGCGGAGTTGTAATTATTGATATGAGTGTCTGGGTCTCCCTGTCCATCGTACAAGGTGATCTTTAGGGGTTTAACCTCCATCTTGTGACGGTATCGCATGATGCGGTCCGTGAAGGAACCGATGTTGGTCTGGGGCCTGGGCAGCGTTCTTACCTTCGGTCTACCAACCTCCAGTTCACGAACGCGTTGGAGGAGTTTTTGGACCACCTCGTCCGATCGACTGGGTCGACTTGCCCTGGTCGGCCGGTCACCTTGGGTTGGCCGGTCATTGGCTGGTGGATGATCTGCATCACCGCCACCCCTAGGTCTTCCAGGTTGTGATGGTTGTTGCCCAGACGAGGCCGTGGTCAAGCTAACATTGTCCTCTAGTTGGTGCCTTCCGACCGACGAGGGGGGATTGCCTGGCTACTGGGTGGAGGCCCGCGGATGCTGCACCAGCCGACATGTTGATCCGGACCATGACCGGGCGCCCTGGGATAGCAGTGGCAAAGATGGTTGCGCCTGGATACGAGGGTCATGAGTGGGGTAAGTCAGACGGTTGGCCTGGGCCTGTGTTTGTCTCTGGTCGTGTAGTTCGCGGGCGTCGTGGTCGATCTGTGTACCAGAGGGACCGGACAGGTCGGTCTGATGGAAGAGAAGGCGACCGGACGCCTCCAGTCGGCAGGTGTCATTAACCTCCACTCGGCAGGCGTCGAACTCCTGCCGACTGGCTGCGGTGGTTAAGGCCCGTTTGGTTGCCTCCCGTTGTTCTTCCAGTTCCTCGCGCGTGGATTGCAGGATGGCAAGGGTGATCCCATGCTGTTCTCCCCACACGTGGTTCCTGCTCTTGATGGTAGCGTTGCTTTTTCTGAGTTCGCCAACTTCCGATCGGAGGGTTCTTAGCATCTCGAGCATGTCTTCCGAAGGCAGGCTGGTTCGGGCTCGGTTGCGGTCTTCTTGGGGGGTGTTGTTGAGCTCACCGTCATCCCGTTCGGCAGACATTGTACGTCAGCAGAGGGCCGAGCGAAGGTATGTGAGCTAGCGGGATGGAAACGAAGTTCCCACAGATGGCGTCAATTGTTTGATCTCGAAAGGGACCAACTTGATGAGACCCGCTGGAGGATCTAGGATCAGCCACATGATGCTTTGGGCCCGTTGGGGGCGCTACCGCTCGGCAAAGATCCTGCAAAGACTTGACACCGGTGTGGTGTCCGCCGAAGGGACTCCGATGCCTAAGTTAGTATCTGCAAGCCGAAAGGCATGGACAACAGTAATCTGAATGGGGTCTCAGAGTCTTACCTTTCTGAAGGGTTTCAATGTATTTATAGTAGCCATAACTGCGGTAGTTGGGCTACTGTTTGGGAGCAGGTTCTGCTTTGTGGCTGAGGATCGCCTGGTGATCCCTGGACATCCGGGGGAAGCGCCAGCTGGTGTCCAACCTGCCCTCGTCAGGGAGTGGTTGTGGTAGAGTTGGTGTCAGGTGACTGTTGTAGTCAGTTTGTGCCTGTGTTTTAGCAGGTGCCGAATGGCAGGCCTGTAGGGAATGCTGATTGGCTGCCCACGATTGTGGGGGTGCCAAGCGTGGTACCGGTCGGCATCTGATCTGTCTTGGCAGTTCCTGTGCTCAGAGGGTGGTCTGTCGATATGGTATCAACAGGAGCCACCACCCACACCAATTCACTGACCCTGATGATGAAGCATATTCTCGTTTGATAACTCAAATCTTAGTCGTTAATGACGACATGAATCATAATTAGATGTTGTAACAGGATGATGATGCATATTCTAGTTTGATAACTCATATCTTAGTCGTTAATTATGACAAGAATTATAATCCGATGTTGTAACGGCTCGAAAATTCGAAAAATATAATTTTGGAAAATTAAAAGGAAAATGATAATTTGGTCCCCATAATGTCAAATGTTGAATTTTTTTACTTGGACATTTTTTGGACATTACGTACAAACTGTTACGTAGATATCGGACTCCTGAATCCGTAAACGAGCAGTAAACTAGAAATGGAGTTCGAATGAATTCGTTTCGGGTCTAAATGGTGTAGAGGCATTTTAGTAAATTTGGCATAAATGGGTATTTTGGTAATTTTGCATAAGAGATAAGGTGAGATGGTGACGTGTGTCTAGAATCCTCTTCCCTCTCCTCTCGTGTACCGACTTACCCTTGTGTGATATATATATATATACATATATGAATGTGGTGCGTGTAGGATAAGTTTTTGGAGAGAAACCCACCTTAACCCGTGAAAGAGAGAGAGAGAGAGAGAGAGAGAGAGAGAGAGAGAGAGAGAGAGAGAGAGAGAGAGAGAGAATCAGAATTAGCCAGTGATGACTACATACTTTACTATATGTTTTATCCCTAAAACTTACGGTTTTCAAATAATTTGTGATAAAAACCAAGGAAAAATTACATGTTTTTATCTTATAAGTGTGTTTGCAAGATTAAAAAGATTTGCATTAATTTTTTTATCTTCCCATTTAATCACATAATTTGAGATGATGTTCTTCTAATATGTTTTGGCTTTTTATAGGATTGAGGAAAAAAATAGCAACATGGGGAATTTGGGAGAGTGTTGCAGTTAGAAAACTGAAAAAAAAAAAAAAAACAACAAGAAGGAGATGTTGAGGAATGGCTGCTACAGAATTTTGAGGCTTGTGGCAGGGGAGGCAACTTGTGGCAATGCAAGGAAGGCAATAATAAGGGTTTTTCGAATATTCAATTCAATTTTTTTGAATAATTCATTGTTAATTTCGATTATGTTGCAGAACTAATTTCATCATAGCTAGAGCTACGATGTAGCCATGATCATGAATGCTTAAACCTCAGTTGATTATTTTCAAGTATTTTTCCCATTGAGTATCATTTGCTATTTTATTATCTTAATTTTAAGCTAGGTATTTAATTACCATCTGCATTATTGTTGAGATTATTGGATGTGAATTAGAACCAGAGATGTAAATATCGGTGATGTCGCCGATATTTCAGTCGAAATATCGGAAAATGGAGGAGTCGGCTTCTAAACAAGGGGGGAAGAAATTTCTTCCCCCAATTTCCACGGTTTCCCCAAGTGTCGATGGATATCGACGAAATCGGCTGATATTTGACAATATCCACCGGAATGTCGACTGTCGGAATCGAGGAGGGGCTTTGTTTGGTGTCGTTGGTGAGCTTGTTGTTGGTCAGATTTGAAGACAATAATGGCGGTTGGTGTTGTAGTTGCAGAGAGGGAGAGAGGAAGAAGAAGACTCATAGCCGAGAGAAATTGGGAGAGACTTGAGATACTCCTTAACGTCGGCGAAGGTGGAAGCCATGGCCCTGGCGTCGCGGACGTAGTTCTGGCCTTCCGGGTGGGAGTCCGGCCTCGGCGTCAATGTCCGGGAAGTCCACGACACGTTGGAGCAGTCTGGAGAACAGTGGGTCATCGAAACCGGCGATTCTGATGTCCATGATGCACTCTTAGAGTCTTAGGCGATTGTGAAGTTGAGTGAATATTAGTTGTTGGATTTGATCGATGGTGATGCAGACGAGGGGCTGTGCTTATGAGAATTTATAGTGGGAGGAATTAGGGGAGAACGTGGGGATATGCCGCGAGAAAAATGGAAGGTTTCGGAGATACCTGGACATGAAGTTCCAGACTTATAATTGATAGGAAAAAAACAAAAGATAATAACCCAAACATATTTTAATTGATTGTCAATCTTTGTGGTGGTTGAATGTCAGTATTCAATATTATCCATCATTATATATTTTTTTAATTATAATAGATAATAACAATAATTAATAATAATAAAAAGATAATTAATAATAAAAGCATATATGGTTGACGATGTGTTAATCTTTGTAGTTTCCCTAAAAATTCTCCACCATCTATATTATTATTATATATTATTTATTTATATTCATGGATGTAATAATAATAATAATATAGATAAATAGTTTATAATTTCAATAATTTATTTACAAAATAAAAATTCTCAAGAATTCAATTTTTATGTATTGAATTTTATCATTTAGTTATAGTAATTCACTTCAATTTATATATATGTTTAAAATTTTATATTATTAGTTATCGACAGAACCCTATTATATCATATTATTCATCATATATTTATTATATCAAAACCATTTTATAATTTTTATTAGTTCTATATAACCATTATTGGGTACTTGAGGTTTTCTCAAATTTTCATTCCAAATTTCCAACTTTTAGACCAAATTTCCGTTATTTTTGTTGACCGTAAACGATATCGATATCGATATCGATATTTGGAGCGATATATCCGTAAATTTAACTAGTGATATATCCGTCGATATCGATATTTCAAACCTTGATTAGAACAGATGCCATGTTTAATTCAATGGTAGCTTCTTGCAAATGTTGCCATGAATCTCTAGTAGTAGATGCCATGCCCTAAAATTTGTGTGGCAGTACTATCAATTTCCTATGATCTTATTGAGTTCTTGTATGGTTAACTAGTCTAGATGCCATAGATGCTAGTATATTGGAATATGAATAGCATTCTAGATGCCATGTATGTTATGTAAATTAGTGAAATGGACCATCAATGAGAAGAACGTCTTGTTAATAATTTGTTGTGGGATTTAAGTGAGATTGGTTATGGTGAGTCGGAAGCTCTAGTGGCTCTCACATTTGGTTCACCACTTAATAACTTGACTATTGTTGTTTTACCATCATTCGCATTTTACTTTGTTGCTAGTTCTAACTTGATTTTTTAGATTTTATATTTGTAATCAAGCTTCATTTATCATAAGTGCAATTTAAATTAAGTTAGAGAATTATAGTTGAATCAATCTTTGTGAAAGAAACTTTACTTGCTACTATATTATTTAACGATTCGTACACTTGCGAGCATTGAAATTTTGAAACTAATTTGGGTTAAGTTTGTCTACACTTAAAATTGCACCAAGTTTTTGGCGTCGTCGATAGTAATCAAAATAAATTCTGTCCTTTTTCTTAGTTTTTTGACACTTATTGCTATTATATATATATATATTAATCATTTGCTTGTTTTATTCTCGTGTTCTTTTGAGGTTCTTATGCACAATCGTCATTTTAGGAGTTTAGAACTTGTGTCGTACGGTCCAGGGATCGAGATAGCAATTTCTAAGAGCGGAACAAAGGCAAGGAGTTTCAAAAGACGAGACGGTTGTCCCAAATCCAAATGAAAACTGAGCATTGATGGATAATACAGCTCCTACGATGTCCACCTTGCCATCATGCATTGTTCGACCACCAATTATAGCCAACAACTTCGAGTTGAAGCCGTCGTTGATCCAAATGATGCCTTCCTTCTATAGCTTGTCAACCGAAGATCCCTATTTGCACATCAATGAATTTCTTGAAATATGTGATACTTTGAAGTTGAAGGTGCAACTGATGAAGCAATAAGGCTACGCATGTTTCCATTTTCCCTTAAGGACAAGGCGAAGAGTTGGTTGCACTCCCGTACACTAAATTCCATAAGAACTTGGGATGGTTTGGCTAACCTATTTTTGCAGAACCTTTTCCCTCCTTCCAAGATCTCTAAGCTAAGGAATGATATTATGACCTTTGTCTAATTTCATTATGAGCATTTTTATGAGAGTTGGGAACGATTTAGGGACTTGTTGTTGAAGTGCCCATATCTTAGTTTACCAGAATGGTTGCAACTCCAATCTTTTTATCACGGTCTAAGCACATATAACAAGAGGATGATAGATACAACTAATGGAGAGGCATTAATGACAAAAATAGTGGTTGAAGTTTCTACACTCTTCAACACCTTAGCTGCTAATTCTCAAATTGGGGTGCAGCAAGTGAACATCCCAAGAAAGTGGGAACCCATGAGATCTACTCATACAAGTTGCATATCTTCTTAAGAAAAATACTATCACATGTATTCCACTCATAACCAAATACTTTAACTCATTACTTTCATACAATTTACCATTGATCATACTTATCATTCTAACTTTACTAAAATTTGAACATAATCACTTACACCAAGCCAAAACCCCTTTCAATTTCCCTAGTATTCATCCTTTTCATGCAATTCAATCATTATAATTCACCACACATATCCATTATTATCCACAAATTATGGTTATCAAGTTCCTCGATTTTCCAAATTTAAAGCTTGATGTATAATATAACACATAACAATGGATATCTAGAACTATACTCAAATGATATCCAATTAGCTCAAATATTACACCATTAAGCTCAGAATTGCAAAACCAGCATCTTTTGTGTTGAACGTATCCCAAGATATGGCAAGACGCGCCCACATGTGCCGGCTGAAGTTTCTGCGCGTGGTGGCCACGCGCCTACATAGTCTTCTTCAACTCTGGGCAAGTCGACCTGTGGGTCTGTGCGTAGGGCCCCGACCCGAGCGACCTAGCCCAGTCCCAAATTAACTCTTAGTTTTTTTCGTTATTTTCCTTTCATTCAACGTCTAATCTAGTTTATACCAACCCAATGGTAGATCTATGATCACAACACTAAGTAAAAATGACGAGAAATTGAGAACTCATATCTTGATGTTTCGGTCAACTTTCCAGTTTCATCCTCGATGATTTCTCGCGTCCAATATCCCTCTTTTCCACTCCAGAATGACCATAGGAACTCACTTAACACCCTAGGATCCTCAAATAACTACTATAAGACTTCAGAACACTTGATAATCCATGACCATTACTTGGCTTCACGGGTTTACTCACAAGCTATGTGGTGTTGAGGTTCTCAACCTTTCCAACTCCTCAGATTCTCTCCTCTATCTTCTCCCTTCTTTCTTTCCTTTTCTCCTCTTTCCCTCTGGCCCTCTGGCCCTCTCCTTCATCTCTCATTTTTTTTCTCCCTTTTCCTTCATTTTCTTTATTTTTCGGCCAACCTCTCCTAAATTCCCCATACAAGGACACACTACACATATATATAATGTTATAGGTTGGTGGAAGTAGTAAGAAGATAAGGGAGGGAAATGTGGAGGGAGTTCTAGAAGTTTAGGAATTTCTTCCAAAATGACCAAAATACCCTTATGCCCAAATGACTAAATTACGCCTAGTCACTTTTGACCCGTAACGAACCTATGTGTCCTCTGTTTTTTTGCGTACTGTATGTTTATAGATTCAGAATTTTTTGACCTTCGTAATGGTGCTTGCGACACATCGATCAAGTATTTTGATCAAAAAGTCAACATCTTGTCCTTCTATGGGCAACACCTTCATTTTCACTTAATTTTTCTAAATTAACTTTTATCTAAATGTCAGTGATTGACTAACAAATAGTACTTAAACGCTATGTTTTTATAGTTTGAGTATACAATTGAAATCTTTTATAGCTTAAATATCAAGTTGAAATTATACTTTGGAAAATGTTACGTAGTTTGTCCAAAAAAAATATCAATAAGATAACGATTTTAATTTTAAATTTGATTTCATCAGTAAAAAGAGAAGTATTAATAAACAAACTATCATAGAAAAATATGTCGGGCAGTAGGGAATGAAATAAAAGTCCCAAATGTGATGAAGAAAGAAGTATTATTCAATTGCCAAATCCCATTTAACTTCCACACCATGGCCATGGCTCAGGCTCCACTTGTATGTATAAATTTTCCAATACCACCATTAAGCCCTTGCAAAAGCTGTAGGGACCTTACTTTTAAATTTTCTCACTTAGCATGTGCCTTCGTCATGATTATATATGGCGCAATGGTTGTAACTTATTACCTCATTTTTTTTTCCTGAAACCTATTACCTCATTTAGCTATGACAATTTGATGTCCTGATAATGAATCCTTTCGAAGGAAAAAAAAAAAAACTAGCTTCTCTATCTTTCCAGTTTCGTTATCCCTCTTTTTGTACCTCATTAGTCTCGTTATCTCATTTTTCTGACTCTCTCGTCACATTGAGACAAGAATATTAAAACGAAAGCATGAGACTATGTTTCTTGTTAATTAGGAAGGTTTTCTTTCTTTGTTGGATTAGTGATCATAATCATATAAATCGGATTATAGATGCCTTCGAATTTTGAAGGCATTATGGCAGACACTTCAAGTCAAGTGGTTGGTATGCATGCTTCACAAAAAGAAAAAAATCTCTGGGAGATTTATGATTGTTTGCCATGCTGATCATACTTTTGTTTTAATCATTATGTATGCTACTTGTATGTACCAAGAAAAGAAAGAAAAAAAAAAAAGAGAGGAGAAATTATACCCTCCTCCTGAAACTTAGTCACATAGAAATTGTGATATTTATTCATTGAATTCAAGTACAGAATTAGACAAATTAAAGGCTGAAGAGGAAGTTAATTATATATAATTAGGGCCTTGATTTCTAAGACAGATACATTTGAACTTTAGAGGGATATATCAATTTTCATGCAGCTACACATTTGCATTTTTCACAGCATGAAAATGATGGGCAGCTAGCCTTAGAAAATCATTGAAATTTCAACGACAAAAAAAATAAAGGTAGATAATAATCGTACTTGTTAATGGAGATGAACAACCTTTTGATGCTTGCTGTTGGGTGAAGAATCAGAGCCGTTAGATCCACTAGAGCACACCAGATCAAGGCTTCTCTTGTTACTCATCAAATTACTACTACTACTAATATTGTTAATACTAATGCAAGAGTCTTGGCTGCTACGAATCCGGGTCGCCGGAGGAGAGATCACAACAGGTGGAATCTCAGTGGAGTTGAGTTGGGGAGGAGGGTGTTGCCACTGAGGAAGAGGCCCCGCCAGGAGAAGATTTTGCAGCAGCGGCCCGGCCTCGATCACAGCCTGAAGTAGCTTCCCCTTCTCCGGTAATGGCTTCTGAGGCACCGATTTTAGCGGACTCGAAAATATGAAGTCTGCATTTGGCGATGATGCAATGAAAATGGTGTCATCAGAGTCAGAAGTGGTAGAAAATTGTTTGCTGTTACAGTCATTTTGTTCAATTTTCGGCACGAAAGATTCTTCCTTGTTTTTTTGTAGCCCTTGTTGGAGGATGGAGTTGTCCAAAATGAGGCTCTGGCATTTGGCTTCAGCTTCGTCTCTTTGTTGGTGGGCTTTGGTTAGAAGATTTTGGAGATGAAGAAGCTCGTTGTCGCTTCTCGAAATCTTCTCTTTGGCTGATAAAATTGTTGTCTCCAGCTCCAAAGTTGTGTAAAGAAGTGAATGCTTCATCTCTGCATCTGTCATCATCCCCTGAAAATTCAAGAAAGTCAGGGAAATTACCCCGAAATCGTGAAACGTAAGCAGCGATGAAATGTATGTGTTTGATGTTTATTGTTATACCTCTTCTTGGTGGCAAAATTCCCAATTAAAAGGACTGCATTGAACCTCCATTGTTGCTGGTTTAGAACAAGAATTAACAGCTAGCTGCTTTCTATTTATTTATTTTTTTTCGGTTGGTTGTTTTGATGTGAAAATGAGATGAGGTTGAACAAAAAGCAAAAGGCCAAAAGGGTTATATAGAAGGTCAATTGGGCGCCAAGCGTTCATGTAATTATACGAGTGAGTGTGAAAAGTGCAGTGGGAGAGACTAAAGTCTTCATCAAACTCTCAGCCGTATATAGCACGTGCACATCCAATTACGTTCATCTTATTACATTGTTGATTACGTACGTCTTATTACATTGCTGATTACATATCTTATAAAGAGACGCAAGACACATTTTAGCCACATATAGCCTGTATGGACCGGACAATATACATTACTATTATGAAAATGAAATTTGTGAGGGATGTGATTGGTAAATATGATATTGACTATTAGTTTTGTCATTTGATGAACCCAAATTGATGTTTGGTTGGTATAGAACAAGAGGTTGTGGAATTCAGCAACAGACAAGCCATAGGCATTGCTTAAAGTTGGGGAAATTCCTTGGTCAGATAAGGAAAAAGTCATATTTGATACAATGATTAAAGCCATCTGATCCGCAAAATTTTGTTTTTCCTTTTATGGTTTAAGCTCATCGTCTGGTATTCTTTTTTATTGTTTAAAGGGAGAGAAATGAAAATATCGGAATATTCATCTCGACACCATTTATTAATAAATATCGGATAAGTTTTTTTCATTATCTTATCCTATTGAATTCTCTCACTATTAAAATACATCTAATTTTATATTTAAGATATATTAAATTTAATAATTTATTCAATCTAATCCTATTTAATCTTTAAAAGAGAAAAAAAAATCAGAACTCATCAAAATCATGACTACTTTATATTCAAATTACAATTGCATGTAGTGTTTGTCTCTTTCATTTGGCCAAAGCAACGGCTAAACTTTGACTCTTCTATTTGGTATCAGTAATCAAATGAGTAAATTGCGGCGGTAAGAACATATATAGAATCTGTGTTGGATTAGCCAACGCGGTTTGCAGATAATTATTACACGAGTAGGAGATTATATCATTATTATCAACTTGATTTTATGAAAGTTAATAAAAAGTAATTCATAGTAATATTTTAGTTGATAAGAGTCTTTGCCGGTAAACTAATAGTTTCAGGTTCGAACTCGAGCGGCATTGCATATGTGAAAAAAAAAAATCGATAATTCCTTTAAATTATTTAGAATAGAATATCATAGACTATAATAATAGTTGTGAAATTCTCTCGCCCTTTAAAAAAACATAAATAAACACTCTAAATTGTACCTCAATAACAATTTTATGACCGAATCCGATACTTTTAACTATAATAAGTAAATACCACTAAAAAAAGGATAAATTATTAAATCATCCTTGACACATTTTTGTTTTATTTTAAAAACTTTAAAGCATACATATTAAACAAAATAGGTATACCTTTTAAAAGAGTGATCAATGAACAGCCTAAATTATAATACCAATAACTAGACTGTGATGTTAGCATTACGAGACCGCGATATTAATGTTTCTTCTTTATAATATATATAGTTGAAACACATACTAAAATTATGTGCCACATGTGATGCGATGACAATCTATGAAAATATATCCATGAGTTAAAAGAATAACACAAAAAAAAATTGGAAAAGGAGAATGGTAGGGTCATAGAGGACGCTCTTTAGGGCAACAAATGAATCTAATTATTTGAAAAAGGTAACATATTAATTGGAGAAATTTTAATGGCGTCCGGTCCTCCTCTTATTTGGGCCATTCAGATTTTAGAACCGGATCTTACTGCTATGCATACTGGAAAAGGTTTTGTTTTTGTCCAGCAATGGCTTCCGTGTGGGTCCCTTCCCTCTCCTACGTCTACGTCTACGTCTACGTCTACAAGCCTATCATGATTTATTATGGGTCCGGTCCACCATCTCCAACTCTTCCTCGTTCAAAACACTTCCACATGCACACATGCACGCATGCAACTATCAACTATCAACTATATATATATAGATAGATTCAACCGAAAAATATCAAACGAAACATGTGTGGGGCTCCCCCTCTAGTGGTCGAATTGGTATTTGCCACGTCATCACATCAGAGAATTTATGGGAAGTTGAGAGAGGTAAATAGTTTAAAACGCGTCAAAGAATACTTTTATAAGAAATAGTAACTTCTATTCTTTCAAAAGTTGAAGAACCAAAATGGATAAAGCTAGCTGTCCTTAATTAACATGTTCAAAACTCGGATGAAATTTTCTCATTTTCCATACAGAGCATCGCGCTTCACGCAGCTCTAAAACGTCACGCACACGATCCCTTCTCTCTTCCTTTTTCCTTCAGCTCAAAAAATCTGAAAAATAAATCTTATTTTGCAGGTTCGAAATGCATATCAAACTTGACGACAAGTTTACCATTAGCAAGGGCGAAATCATGCATGGGTTTTCACTTTTCAAGTATCGGACTATAGATTTTATTAAGATACATGATCATTTGTTCCTTATATGCTAGCAACAAAAATCACGAGCATGGACGGATCTGCTAAGAGGGAAGTCTAGACTATAGTCAATTCAATTTTTATAAATTATAATCCTATTTTTGCATTAAAAAAAAATACCAGTTCGGTTGGCTGCTCTTGTTGGGAATCCAGGTTCATTCCCCCTATTGTTAGCAGCTTGATTATATATATGTAATATAACGAAAATATGTAGTTAAACTAAATCCAACAAGTATGAGTAGTTACCATCCAAACATATATATGCCATATCTTGTCAAAGTACATGTACTCACATTTCCAAGTTTAAAGCATTTGTTTGGTTGTCAAAACAAAACAAGCTTTTATTTTTTATTTTTTCCCTCAACTTGGTCATTTCAATAGGTGGATTCTTTTTTCTCAGTTTTGTTCGTGGAAGAACGCGGTTCTGGAGTTGTAAAGGGCTATTGATTATGACGTAACAAAATAATCCACCTCTTCTGTCACTTGCCTTCTCCTTTGCATGTGACATAGTGACCCCAAAAAAGAGTTATAGATGATGTGGTCTCTATCCTAGCTCACAATATTTTTGGCTTTTCATAATCCGACGTGGACATAGTTATATTGCCATCAGAATATAAAACACTAGAGAACAAGAAAAGAAATCAAAACTCAAGTGATTGGATAGTTACACTACAAGAAAATATGCTCTGTCCGTCTAAAGTTTAAAGTTTGTCCCGCGCACCTTGATTTGCTGGTAAAGGGGACTTAGCCCGGCGGATGGTGAGAGGCTCGTCGGGCAAATCTTGAGCAGGAACGAGGGTTCTCCTGGCGCGTAAAGGGAGGGCGTTTGCCCGGCGGATGGTCAAACTCCGCCGGGCCAGATATTAGTAACGGCGAAACATATTCGCGGGGCCAAGTGTTTACGGCGGCCTGCGGCGGGAAAAAGTTTGGCGCGAAGACTTTTTGGCGCCTAGTGATCATCCGGTGGGTCATTAAAGTTGGCCCGGCGACCCATGCGTCGGGCAAAAGTGTAATCTGCATTTAGTGCAGATCAGATTGATTTCTTCATCTTCTTCCTTATCCTCATTAACTCTCTCAATATTCTCTCTCTCACTTACTCTCACAACCTCTACATAATATCATCATCACTTCATCATCATTTCATCATTATTTCATCATCATTTCATCATATATTGTGGAAAATACTTAGAAATCTGAATATTAAGGTGTTAGGGAATTGTGGTTTATCCATTCATGCAAAGCTAATCAACCCGATTAACTTTGTATATTGAAATTCGATAGAAAACCTTAGACTCATTTGAGAGTCAGTGAATCGGATTAATTCACTGACTCTTGAATCGTCCATTTATCGGGACAGTTTGGGAGTGCACAACTATGTGTTGTATAGTTTGGTGGCTATGTGGTTAGGTTTGGATCGTGGGAAATTTGGTTTATATCCCCTTATTGTTCTCTGAATGCATACTAGATATTAGTTTGAAATATCTATGTCGTGTATTTGGAGAACTGTAGGGTGATGCTGCCGAAATTTCCCTCGTTCTAAACTTCGCCTCGTAGGTCACAAACTATACAACACAGAACGAGCATTCTCGAATGGGATATGGCCAAATCACCAGAGGTATAAGGAGACGAGTAAGTTTTGGATGGGATAGAGTCTCAAACATTATAATTATCTACTTACATTGATTCTATTTTATGGAAGCAAACACAATGGACAGAGACTAGATGCAAATGTTGGATAGATCTTCTGATCAGTATTTGTATGGGATTGACAACTTCATCACTTTTACACGTACTCACTATAGTGATGTAAGGCGCATATTATGTTAGTGTGGTAAATGTAAAAACTGTTGTTGGATGTCGTTGAGTGATGTTTATTTGCATTTGGGACGGAACGGGATCATACATAACTACACTAATTGGATTTATCACGGGGGATTTTTGCATCGGCATCTTTAGTTCACGAGAACCCTCGAGATGATATTCAGTGTGATAACGATCAATTTGTTGAGATATTAACCGATATTTCTTCTCTTGCATCTAATGATATGTATGAGGATGCCCCTAGGCCTCAACCCGAAGAGTCAGATCTCCATTACGAAAGGTTATTGAAAGAACCTCAGCGCGAATTATACCCTGGTTGTAAATCCTTTACAGTTCTATGGGAAGTTGAGGAATTGATGCACATGAAAGTTGAGTATAATCAAACGAACAAGCATTTTGATCACATGATGGACATCATCACCTGAATGCTCCCTGAAGATAACAGTCTCCCTAAAAATAATTATAACTCGAAAAAGCTTTTGAAGGATCTTGGTTTAGGGTATGTGAAGATTCACGCATGTACGGGCAACTATGTATTGTTTTACGGTGAATTCGAGCATCTCGAAAAATGTCTTGTGTGCATTGAGCCTAGGTTTCGAACGAATAAGATTCTGAATAAGGCGTTGCGCTATTTTCCACTAAAACCAAGATTACAAAGATTCTTCATGTCTGCTCACACATCTCGTGATATTAGGTGGCATAAAAACGAACACACTGATGACGATTCACTAAGGCATCCGACCGATAGAGATGCGTGGAAGGAATTTGATAAGATGTATCCTGATTTTGCATCGGGGCCAAGAAATGTCAGATTAGGACTTGCTACTAACGATTTTAATCCTTTTGGAAGTTTTACAAGGCCCTATAGCACTTGGTCGGTAGTTTTAGTTTCGTATAACTTGCCACCTTGGAGATGCATGAAAAAAGAATTCACAATTCTTAGTACGTTAATATCGGGGCCCAAATCACCGAGTACTTCAATTGACGTTTATTTGCGGCTGTTGATTGATGAGCTTGTGGATTTATGGGAAAATGGTGTCCGAACCTTTGACAAGTTTAGTGGAGAAATGTTCACGCTACGCGCGGCTGTAATGTGGACAATTAATGATTTTCCTGCTTATGAGATGCTCGCGGGATGGAACACCAAGGGTTATCTTGCTTGTCCGACATGCGAAGCAGACACAACATCATTTTGGTACGCATCAAAGGTATGTTATCTGGGCGCTAGACGATTTTTACCCTAGGATCATCGATGACGTATGCAGTCTAACTCATTCGATGGTAAAACTGAGTTACGGACACAACCAAGAGAGAGGTACGGCGAATAGATACTGGACATCTTAAACAGTATTCCCACATTCATCAAAAATGCCCAAAACCTGCTGAACAAGAAAACTGGACAAAAAATATATATTTTTTTGGTTGTCGTATTGGTCTAAATTGAAAATCAGGCATATCGCGGATCCCATGCATATTGAGAAGAATATTATCGAAAGTCTTGTCGGAACAATTTTACCTATTGAGAAGAAGTCAAAAGACAACAAAAAAAACTCATCTGGGTATGCAAGAGATGGGCATTCGGCCATATTTGTGGCCAAAAGTTGTGAATGATAAATACAGTATGGCTCATCTAGGTTGACACGACCCACCCCCAATCCCCCGGGATTAAGGGTTAAGTCATGCTCCCGTCTAACTCACGTGCGACACGAAGGCTGACTGACGACCAACCTCCATGTAACGTGTGTCCACAACTACAGGGGAAATCCACCTAATCTCGCACCTGGGTCTCCTACGCGGTATCCACCACCTGCCAATCCAACTTATCCTGACAGTTCCCAAACTATCACCCCAACTCGGCCAAGCGAACCAATTCAACCGACTTTCGGTCCATCTGACGATCATCTCATTCTCATCGAGGTCAACACATTCCAACTTGCACCCGTGATACTTCTAACGTCGCACCAGCCGACACTCACGGCTCCACTAACCGTAGGTACGCCACAACACCACTGCTACCAGTCTCATCATCCTTGATCCTTTTTCGAGTCATGCGTACCTCGTCCCAACACTTCAGTACATCGTACGTTTGCCATTAACATGCACAAATCTCAAGTACACCAATTCACAAGACGGTATCTGATGACCTCAGTACTCCCAAGCATCAATACCTATTCAACGATCCTTATTACTTCCGTCAGCGATTTGCGCCGACCCTACTGGAGGCACAATGTACTCGTTCACAGCACTAGCTCAGCCAATCATCTCACCGGTGGTTCCACTAACCACCAACGTTGTCAACCTGTGGGAACACCATCCACGTCCCACACCATCTATTTGCAACCAGACCCTATCACATACCTGTTTAACCGTGAACACACATCTCAATGTCAGGGTCCAACCAGCCATTCATGACTCTAAGCATCCAGCTCACATCAACACTGAAGCCTGCCATAACCAATCAAATCACTCAGGATCACCCTAATCCAGTCTTTATCTCAACCAATCAATCACATTGAAACTGCTCTGACCAGCAAGATAACCAACAACATATCTCGGCACTAAGCCGATCACCAACACTTCTACCAGAACATCACGATGCACATCCAATTACATCGGCATGGTTCCGACCACTGAAGAACCAGTACGTACACATTTCAAGTACATGCATCAAACACACGCAACCACAACCCTATGAACTTGAATAAAACAGAGATAGTTTAGAATACCTCAAACACAGCTCGTAGAGTACATCCTCAAGTACTTCCAACGACATCCTATGGTAAGTCCATCAAACCACATCGACATCAGCCAAGCTCTATTACACCCAAAGTCCATCCAACAACACCTTAGTGTACCCGTCACCCTCACAGTGTCATCTCCAGGGCACACAAACATCCTCGTAATTATACTGATTACCACTTGCTTACAAGCCAAGCACGCTTCACTTTTGCAGTTCGTCGGTCTAATCCTACCACTAGGCTGCACTACAAGTCTTCCGGGGAAGTCCAACTCGAGTCCCTTCAGAGTCTCCTGGTCTCATGGGTCTCCCGACCAATATGAACTCCAATCACATCACAATTACGTACACAGGACAGACCCAACACTAGATCCAAAACCAAAACCCATACGTATGCGAGACGGACCACACACGTCCTACACAACTCTAAGATGGTCAAGATATCCAACCTATGTCTCACATACAATCCTCCTAATCCACAACATCTCAAACCTGACCAGAAACGATCCAATCCCAATCCACCCACTCCTAAGTGGATCCCACTTACTGTGTATCAGACCATCGCACTGAATCCATTCTAGCACGAATACCACACGTCTAGTGACACGTCTAGATTGTGGGTTCTCTTCAATAACCTCATATCGATCAATTATAGTCACTCATTCTCAGCTTCCTTCCGTCATCCTTCAACATAACACACAATGGTCCTCAACCATGTTATCACAAGTCATCCTCCCTTAATCCATCTTAACGCCATCCCCTGACACTCGTCACACAGGCCACTCCTGGCGTTACCAAGTACTCTTTCTACTCCTGAACACATCCACACTTGTCCATGATCAAGGGGGTCACAATTCCTGAAGTTCCATCACTGAGTCACCCGAATCGACTCCAAGGCATCCAACACCCAACATCGACCACGAACTCGGGATCAACAGTGGTCTCATCGTCAAAATCACAACATCTCCTGCTTCCGGGATTCCAACCATGTTGGAAGTATGTCCATCTTTTCCAAGCATGGGACTTCATCCTTAAGTATACCACCTCCGAACTAACTGTCCAAACGTCACATTTTCTATACACTTAGGAAATCCACAACTCATACGGATCACAACCACGTGTCTGTAGCCAAACCAACTCACCGACCAACTCGCCTGTCGGTTACCACCGTTTATGTACATCCCAAAAGGATGTCAATCATCACTCCTTCTGATGATCGCATCTCAACCTTTCCGAGGTTCAATCCCGAGCACCACTATCATATGAGTAACTAACTCTCGGGATCACAATCAACGTTCACTCACCTCAGACTCCTCAGTCACAATCCTCGAGTGACATCACCCAAGGCCAACACACTCCAACATCTCCATCACAACAGGATGAGTCCATGGAAACCAACCTCACGGATGATCAACCCGACCATACCAACCTAATCTGATCCAACTGAAGCTTAGGTCCACCGTGCTTCTGTTGCACTACTCTGATCAAACTAATGGTATCCTGACCGGTAGTACCAAAACATGACCTACCAATGGCCATCACATATTCCCACTCAGTTAGCGGTTCCTACCAAACACCAACACCCCACAGTTGGCCACGACCTCAACTCACGATGTGCCCATCCTAGCGTTCACAAGCATCCCAACTCATGGCACGTCATCCCCTATCTCGTGCTCACAGCACACCAGTCCTGAACCTCCGCTCCTCCCGAACCAAAACCCTCAATCTACGCTCGGGTCAGGGGAACTGACATCCCTCGTACTCCACAACTCTGAGAAACTTAACGCTCAACCAAATGCCACAATCATACTGGACTCGTCCAGAGTCATCTACTTAACCATCCAAAGCTTCAGCTGCGCCCAGCATCACCATTTCCAATCTGGCCGTAAATCGGCCCAAGCCACAACTACCAACTAACCACAAACCCCAACTCAGGTTTCCCAAACGAAGCACTTACTCTGGGGTTTCTCACCAAGGTACTCACCGTAACAACAGGGTTCCTCAAATCTTTACTCGGGTTATCCAAACCCACATCATCCAATAGTTCACAACAACTTCCCCTACTCGGGTCATCTCACCCGGCCAAGAACATCCTTTAACGTAAATATATACACAACCGTCAACCAGTAACCATCACTTAGGGGGGAATCCATCAAATCATAAAAGCAGCCTTTACCCGCGCAACTCAAGGCATCCGGTGACTCGTAGCCGCACAAGGCCAAGCTTGAACTATCTGACCAAGTGGTCACAAGTCCATACTATCATCATCAAACCGCCATCCGACCCAACAGGCCACCGTCAACCGGCCCCAACTAGTCCACGAGTACCATCCGGCTCAACAGGCTACTACCGGGCCCCACAGGCCAACAAGATTGGATCACCATCCGGTTAAACAGCCTAACACACAGCCGACCATCTGTCAGAGCTACTCCATCTGACCCTAAAGGCCAATCGACTATCGAGCATCCCGCGCCAAACAAGCTATCATTTCTGGCCCAAAGCCAGCAAGCATCACACCCCATCGCGTATCTGGCGACTAGCACCCAGTCACAAGTAACCTCGCTACGAACTAAGCCACTAGCTATCATACTATCTCTCGCATGTCCAGGTTGATGACGGGCTGTTCCGCGTCCAGACATCACATCCACATAGCATCACATCAAGCTAGTCGACAAACCACCTGCTCTGGAAGCCAAACCTCGCGTGGAGCGCACAAATCCTGCTCTGATACCAATTTGACACGACCCACCCCCAATCCCCTAGGATTAAGGGCTAAGTCATGCTCCCGTCTAACTCACGTGCGACACGAAGGCTGACTGACGGCCAACCTTCATGTAACACGTAAGCCGGACAAGGGATTCCCAAACGAACCGTCCAAAAACTTCCAGACTTCCAAGAGTACGCAGAACCTATTGTGGATCGCGTGTGATGTCTCTGTCTCTCGAACAACAGCCCGCACCGCAACAACCTGTAGAGTATCGAAAAATACAAAAGACTGTGAGTGGACAAAAATAAAAGGATAAGTTTAGAAAACAGTTTATCAGAAAGACATTTATACCCTCCATTTAAAAACCAATGCATGCATATAAAAATCAATCCATAAAACCATTCCATATCCGAGATAAGAAAACCATCATTGAAAACCAGAATCATTTCCTTTTCTCAAATCCGTGATTCAAATCCAGGGCCTCAGCCCAAAATCATAAATTCTCATCAAAGTACGGGAACTCAGGCCAAAACTCATGAAATCCAAATCATTCGGGCCATTGCCCATAACATCTGAAAACTAGTGAAAAACCAGTGAAAAACAGCAATCAATCAAGTTGCTGGATCTCAAGTGCGCTCGAGTCTTTAAACTCAAAACACATGTGCATAATCAGGCCTTCCCGGGATATCAACGAGTCTTTAAACTCAAAACACAATAAACATGCATCGAGGGATATCACAATAACCGAGTCTTTAAACTCAAAACATATCAATCCAGGGCCTTCCCCCATCAATCAACCGAGTCTTTAAACTCAAAACCAGATCCAGCCATATCCGGGTCTTTAAACCCAAAACAAGTTTTCAACGGGTCTTTAAACCCAAAATCAAGTGAAAACCATAGAAAATCCATATCCGAATTCACAATAATGATTCCATAAGATAGCATCCGGAATCATCTTCCCAAACCCAAATCCAGAAATTCTCTTTCCAAGTTTCAAAACCAAATCCAAAGCATCATTTCCGAAATCCAGTTCCATAACCCAAAATCACGTTTATCGAAATCCTTTTTAGGAACAGGGCTTCAAGCCCGAAATCACGTTCCGAAATCCATTTTAAATCATTAAAACCAATCATATCTCAAATCCCAAATCATTGTATCGAAACCTTCATCAAATCATAGCAGAAAACCATAGTTCGTAAAACGTGCAATTCCGTAAATATCTCGAAATACGTGTAAAACCGTAAATCATCAAGATCGTAATCATGAACATAGAAATCACATATACAAAACATATAAAAACATATATGCATGCATCATAAGTTAGAAATCAAAGTCCACTCACAGACCATTAGCGTCGCCGCCTCGATACACATGCAATTATGCTTCCCGGGCTAATCCACTATCACCGGCTTTCTCGAACCTGTCCAAATCCTATAAGAAGGTCACTAACTACTTCATAACGCTTCTACTAAAGCCCCGTAATTTTTCTGAATTTTTAACTATTTTTAACCGAGCCGTAAAACCTTCGGACATCCCGAAACATATTGAGACGATGTCCGATCAACTTGAAACCAGTGTCAAAATGTTCGTTACATCAATTATAACATTTCACATGTTGAACACTTCCCCATCGGAGGCCCCACGCGCCCTCACGGGCAGCCCAAAGGGACTGCTCGTGGGAGCCACGCGCCTACTGTTCATCTTCTTCAACCTTGGTCAGATCGGGTCTGAACCGGTTCGAATTGACCCGATCCAGCTGAACCGGTGGTCACGGTTCAGGGTCCAATTCCAGTCCAATTTCAGTCCTGTTTCTTCCATTCCTTTCGTCTTACCCTTTACAACCCATCCAAGATGTTAAAACTGGAAAACAGGGCCTAGGGATTACCTTCCCGATCGACTTTCAGAGTTTAAGTTTTCCTCCGCCGTGTCCTAAGGATTCCGGCCACCATAGGTCTCCTCTGCAAGGTCAATAACTCTGTTTTGAACTCCAAAACAAATTCCAATAATCCAAACAAGTCAATAACCACGAAACCAGATTTCACCATGTTTAAATCCAAACGAAGGCTTCTCGGAAACTCACCTTATCGTCTACCTTAAGCCTCCAAACCAGGCTTATTCGACCCCCTGGACCTCCAGCAACACCTTCCCATCAACTAAATCGATCAAAACCTTGTGAGAACATGATTACCATTTTCAATTGAAAAAACAGGACATCTCGGGTTCACAGGGTCCTTACCTCGACCCGCCGTCGTGGGCTCCACTGTGGTCTCCATTCTCATCTAGATATCCCCCTCTTCATCTTTCCTTTACAAAGCAAGGGTCAAGGATGTGGTTTGATCGTTTGTCTAGTCTGAACTCCCCGAAGGCCCCTATTTTGGTCTTCACGGTTCAAGGCCATCGTCCACGACGGCCCTCGTGGCACCACCACCAAAATCCCCTAATCAATATCCCTCAGTTCTCCTCTCAGGTTACACACAAGGAATGGAGATCAAGAAGGTTGTAGGAATGGTTTCTCACAGTCACACTCTGTTTTCTCAATTTGAACCAACCCATGCAAGCCAAAGTTCCCAATTGTTTTAAACCAAATTAAGTCGGCTAAAAAGGTTCTACAAACCTCTAGAGGTGGGACACATGTTCCAATCTCAATCAACCACCATTCCAAGGCAGCCAAGTGTCCACCCATTACTGGGCATAGATCCCAATGCCTTAGACTAACCAAAATGCCCCTGCCTTCATAAATTACCATTTTACCCTTCGCCTGTTTAGATCAATAACTAAACCACCCGAAGTCCAATGGAAACGTGCTGCCTGTCGTTGTACTCACGGGATCGAGACCTTCCTCAGGTCCTCGAAATACGTGACAGAGACCTATCGTAGAAAAAGTCAACCAATTGCCCTTTTTCAACCAAATTACCAAAATACCCTCGAACTTCCGAACGTCATGACTTCTTCCTTGACTGTCGGAATCGAACGTGCCACCTGTCTATGAACTCGTGACGTCCCGAACTACGTCACAATCATCGGTCAAAGTTCATTTGACGGTCGGAACGAAAAGTCAACTATTTGCCCATTCCAAGGGCAAAATCGTCATTTTGCACCGTCCTTCCGAAATCACCCAACTAATCACCGATTAATAACACTAATCCATCATTAACTATTAATCTAATCCCGACCTCCGGGATGGGTTGTTACACAGGTTATACATTTACGCTAGAAAATAAGAAAAAATTTCTTAAGTGGTTGCGAACTGTAAAATTTCCTGATGGTTATGCAGGAAACATCTCCCGAAATATTAGCACTGATGGCAGCACCCTATTTGGCAAGAAAAGTCACGACTACCAAGTTACAACGACTCATTCCTATTGGCATTCGACCTTATTTGCAGCCTAAAGTTGTTGAGACGGTAGTTTATTTGTCTCAATTTTTTGTGCCAAGTCACTAGCGAAGATGGACCTCGAAGCAATTAAAAAAGACATTGTCTATATTATGTGTCGACTTGAGCAAATATTTCCACCAGCATTCTTTGATGTAATGGTTCATCTACTAATACATCTTCCACACGAACCAATCTTAGCCGGCCCAGTTCAATTTCGTTGGATGTACCCAATCGAAAGGTATAAACTATTCCTAATACTGTGACTATGTCTTTAATAAACTGTTTATATTTGAATCACTTTGTTTATATCGTTGCAGAATGTTAGGTACCTACAAACAGTACGTCCGCAACAAGACACGTCTTGCAGGCTCTATAGCGGAGGAATACATTGCAAAAGAGTCACTTACATTTTACACAAGTTCCTTCGAAATGTTGAAACTTCTTTCAACAGGGCCTCGCGAAATGATGATGGTGGTCAACATCAAGAGTCCCTATTAGTATTTTTCCAACCCGCAAAACCGTTCAAGACTGGTCCAATCTCAGAGCCTTTTACTGATAGCGACATGGAAGTGCCGTATTGGTTCATATTGAACAATTGTGAGGAAGTTTGGCCTTTCCAAGAAGAGCATAAGGCATTGATGAAGGCCCAATATCCTTCAAATTGGGAGGAAATGGACAAACAGTTGTTTCCACTTTGGTTTTCCAAACATGTAAGTCAAATATTGTATCAAATTACTTTTAAGTGAAGCATTGTAACAGTATGTGTTTTCCTTTCAGATGTCATAGTTGAAAGATGACAACTCTCCCAAGTTCTGCAAAGAATTGATGCAGCTTGCAGTTGGCCCATTTTGAGGAGAAACATACGCTAGTTTTTACGTCAACGAAATTAAGTTCGTGTGCGCAGAGTGTGATGACAAGTTGTCTACTCAAAATAGTGGGGTATTCGTGCCGGGGGATGGATTAAATGCTGATACGGGGTTTTAGGGTAAATTATTAAGTGTGGCGAAGGTATTTTATGCGGATCGCAAGATTGTAGTCTTGTTCAAGTGTCATTGGTTTGATACGGACCCAAGTATCTCGAGAAGGATCATCAAAGATCATTTATCTACCTCTTTCAACACAAACATCCGGTGGTTTGAGAGTGATCCATACATCATCGCTAGTACAGCGAAACAAGTCTTCTACGTTGATGATCCCAAAGCTGGTGCTAGTTGGAAAGTAGTTGAGACGGTGAAACATAGAAACATTTGGGACTTGGAGGACCGGCACCGTGAAGATAGTGGAGAAACGAAAAATGACAATTTTGTTTATCAAGAGGATTCCTCAGCACCCACCATAAACGTGGAAGGAGTTCGAACCGACAACCTCACCCCGTCAGTTGCGATTGATGGTATTTTTATTGATCTCGGTACCTTATAACCAATTGAAAGTGACGTTGAGGAAACGAGTAGTTTGCACAGCTCTGATGAGGGTGATTGGGAGGGGGATAGTGAAACCAACATTGATTAATCGTTGTCTATAAATCATAAGTATGAAATCTATATAAATTACATTGTAATATATGTTAATTATACATATGTTAATTATACTATAATTATTTAACTCAAGTATAGTTGTTGGAAAATTTTAAATTTTATTTTGTATAAAAGGGCTTGCCTGACGCACATCCGCCGAGCTAGGTGGGTTTGCCCGGCGCATCTAGTGGATTCGCCGTGCAAGACCCCCATGTATAATTTTTTTCTTTTGTTTTTTTCTTGGGTTTTTGCTTTTGAAATTTTACTTATTAATTAATTATATAGGTTTACATTTAGTCTAGTATATATCTTCATATGTAATATGTGTTAATTATACTATAATTATTCAACTCAAGTATAGTTGTATATATTTTTAAACGAATCGACAGTAACAAAGATTAGTATTGCTCGACACATCAAAGATCACTCGTTACCATTTCGATCGAACCCAAAAACGAAGATTAGTATTGAAAATTCTTTTAAAAATTCTAAGTGTTAAAAACTTGGATGATTTAGTATTTTTTCTATTTTCTATTCATGGTTCGAGTGATTCAACTATCCACATTAATTAGAATGACTCATAGATCATGTCCGTAAAATTTCACGAAATTTCGACGTCCCGAGAATAGGTTTCGGTGCGAAAAGAATCGACGGTAACAAATCGTCGGTCGTTGATCTGAGACCTTTAAGCCCTCCAAACATCGCCATTTTTTACAGGCGAGGTCTGGACACACCCTATCACAAATTGAATGGTTGGATTTCTCAAATTCACTCGTTACCATTTCGATCGAACCCAAAAACGAAGATTAGTATTGAAAATTCCTTTAAAAGTTCTAAGTGTTAATGACTTGGATGGTTTTAGTATTTTCTCTCTTTTTTGTTCATGGTTCGAGTGATCCAACCGTCCACATTAATTAGAATGACTCATAGATCATGTCCGTAAAATTTCACAGAATTTTGACGTCCCGAGAATAGATTACGGTGCAAAACGAATCGACGGTAACAAATCGTCGATCGTTGATCCGAGACCTTTAAGCCCTCCAAACGTCGCCTTTTTTGATAAGTGAGGGCTGGACACACCCTATCACAAATTGAACGGTTGGATTTCTCAAATTCACTCGTTACCATTTCGATCGAACCTAAAAACGAAGAATTATTGAACACCTAACTCGGCAGATTATGTATATCCGCCGGACAAGGTTATTTTTCGTAAAAATTCAAAACTTTCGCCAAAAATTTAGCGAAAAGTTGAAGCTGCGGCCCAAAGGGGCCCATCGCATCATTAAATCTTGCCCGAAGAAGCCGTGCACCGACAAAGTCCCCCACTCACTTAGAACAAACGCGACCTTCCTTTTCCTTCTTCCTCTCTTCATTTCGTAAAACCAGTCTGCCGCACCCCTCTGCAAAATTCCCGGAACCCCCTTCTCTCACTCCCTTAATCATCTCTCTCTGTAACACCCCGTAAATTCGAGGATTTTAATATTGTAATTTAATATATGAATTGACGTTTTTACCCTTGTGAATGGTATGGCCAAATTATTGACTTTTTGATTGGTGGGTCAAATGGACTTTGACCAGTGACCGTGAGGTATTTCGGGACGTCACGAGTTCATAGACAGGTGGCACGTCCAATTCGGACGATCAGGGAAAAAGTTATGACTATCGGAAGTTCAGGGGCATTACCGTAATTTGGACTTTAGGGGCGAAAATGTTGACTTTTCGTTTGGAAACTAATATTCACATGACTCAAGGACCGTTAGGTAGGTCTCGATGTCCTGAGTCCGTTGACAGGCGGCACGCCGAAATCGGACTTCGTACGAGGAAGTTATGGTCAGAAACGTGAAATCGGGAGGTTCGCGTCGTGGTTTTCGTGTCGAATATTTTATTCTGATATTCTGATTTGAGGACACCTGGATGAGTGACAAGTGTCACTCACCCATTGGCTAGATTGGATCAGATCTACTATGGGATTAAATAGCATAAAAATCCACTTTTGATTTCAGCCATTGATCAGAAACCCCCAGATTTCATCTCAACCTTTGATCTCATCTCTGAGATCAAATCTGGACCATCCATTTTGTGTGAGCAGATTCCCTCCATTCTATATATATTTCCCACCCGACACCACACTCTGCCCATTTCAACCATCACACCTGCGTTGCACCTGGTTCCTGCGTTGTGAGTGGCTGGACGGTGCTGGTGAGGACTGGGGTACGGCGGTGAACGGCGGTGGACGGCGGCAAGGGAGGAAAATCCAAACCCGAAACGGTTTGAAAAACTCAGAGTTTGAAACTTGTTTTCCAATGTGTAGCTTTGATTTCTTTTAACCCTAATCGGTTCTATGGACTTTTAGGAACCTAGAGGACGTGATTTCGTGGTCTGAGGTGACCTGAACAGTGGTTAAACGGCGACGGGAGCCCGGGTTTGTTCATCGAGGTAAGTCTTCGATTCAGCCCTTGTTTACTGATTTTAATTAGCTAGAACCCTTTCTGGGATTGAGACGAGTAGTTAGGAACAAACCTGAACAAAAATGGTTGAGAAATGATGAAATGGTGACCGGGTCATGATCGCGGGTCTGATCGACCCAGTTGCAGAGCAACGGGTCGACCCGTCTGAGGACAGGGGTGATGACGTGGCACCCTGTCAGACCTGTCAGTGACGTGGACCACTCTTGTGTCGACACGTGTCACATGGTAGTGCACAGTCAGCACTGACATGTCAGTGACGTGGCCCAATCAGGGACTGCCACGTGTCACTGACATGTCAGTGACGTGGACCAGTGTCGTGCTGACACGTGGCACATGTCAGATCTGACACGTGGACTGACAGATCAGTGAGGTGGACCAATAAGGTGTTGACACGTGGCACCTGTCAGAGTCTGACATGACCTGACAGCTGTCAGATGACGTCAGCGGTGACGTCAGCATGGACTGTTCCTACGTTGACCGACGCGTGGGGGCGCGTGTTAACAGTGTTTTTGGTGGGACCACCACCATTCTTTATGTTTCGACGATCCGGATCCAATGGCGGTGGTTTCAGGTCGATCGGAGATCATTAAGTTGGGCAAAATGAGGTTTATTGCCTTGGGAAGCGCGTTCGGGGGGTTTTTCCGGGCCGATTTTGGTCTAGGGTTTCATGGTTAAATGTTAGGGGTTTGTATTGACCTTTACGTGTACTTTGGACATGACAGGGATTGTACAATTGTACTAGAACGAGGGTATACGTTCGGTTTTCAGCAGGATTGTACTGTGAGTGGGCCGTTTTCCTTAAATCCTTGCGTGCATAAATGTTTTCTGGTTTACTTATTTATATTCACATGCTAAAAACAAATAATGGTTTTGATGATATAGAAATTATGGTTATGGCACGTTTCATTGTATTTGGGCATGAGACCCGTCTAGTGAAACGTAACGATCGGTTCGGATTTTATCTATGTATACATATATGTTTTGCATGTGGATATCAATAAAATGTATTTAATACTGCACTGTATAGATCCATTCTTATGATACTTTCTCCTCCGGATGAGGTACCCCGGAGTGGTCACGGACGTCTAGAACGTCTAGCGTCTATGACGCTAAGCATCGGGGATGCTGTACCCGAACGGGGTTCGGGGATTGAACTCGGAATTGAGACCCGAGTGGCACGCGTAGCCTTGAGATTCTGACCTTATTGGACGTCAGGGACGTCAGACATCGGGGATGTCAAGATCGGAGTGTATAGTGCAGTGGCTAAAATTATATTTATGGTTTTATTATATGCCTTATGATACACATTATATGACCTATGGTTTTAAATTCTGATGCATGCATGTTTGGAAAACGGAGGGGTAAATTATATGTTTTACTTACTAAACGATTTTATAAACTTGAGTTTCGACCCACTCACCCTTGATGTTTTGGTAACCCCTCCAGGTCGTGCTAATGAGGTAGAGGAGGAACCTGAGGCTGAGGCATAGATCTACTTCTGCGTACCTGAACCCCTGTTGGGTGGTGTACCCGCAGGTTTATGTTAGAGTTGTGCTCGCAACTTGTGATTTGGATTTCATCCCTTGTCCGACATCTGTTTATTTCGAACTTGATGTAAACTTTAAATTGGTTTTTATGCATTTGAACGTTTAAGGTTAAAATTGGAACATTATTTTGGGTGTCAGACGGGAGCAGGGCACGTCCCCATGTGGTCCCAGAGAGGATCGGGGCGGGTCCTGTCACTCTCTCTCAATCAATGTCACCCATTCATTCATCTTCATCTATCACTCACCCCCTAACCCTATCACAAATCCCCCTAAACCTTGAACCCAAAGACCCACAACCCAAACCCAAAGACCCCAAACCCCCAAAATCGGACCACCCTCTCGCTCCTCTCACTCTCAATCTTTCTCTCTCGCTCCTCGCTTCTCCTCACTTTCAATTTTTCATTTTTTTAAATTTTATTAGTTTTTTGGATTAATTTATAATATTGGATTGTTTTTTGGATTAATTATAAGAATGTTCATTGGATTTGAATGTTTGGATTGGTTTATTACTTAGTTGTACAAAATGTTTATTAGAATGTTCACTTGGGATTGTTTATTGGATTGTATAGAATGTTTTGGAAATTGTCGAATATTTGGTATTTTTCAGAAATTATTGAAAATTATTTAGTTTGTTAATTATTGGAATGTATTGGAAGTTTTGCATAAATTATCAAATTTTTGCACTATTTTCAGAATTTATTGAAAATTATTTAATTAGTTAACTATTGGAATTTATTGGACGTTTAGGAAATTATCAAATTTTTGGAATTTATTGAAAATTATTTATTAGTTAACTGTCGAAAATTATTGATTTTGTGGAATTTTTTGGAAATTATTGAATTTTTTTAATATTTAATTATTGGAATATAATTGAAATTTAAATATTATTTGGGAAATTAGGTATTTTTTTTGAAATTTTCAGACGACATGGAATATTAGTACATTTGATAATAATTTGACATAATTATATATTTTTGGAAATTATCGAATTTTTAAAATTTTTTAGACAATATTGAAAGTTAGTATATTTGATAATTATTTGAAATAATTATATATTTTTGGATGAAAATATTGGAAATTATTGATTTATTGGATTGTTGGAAAAAATTGGGAATTATCGAATTATTAGATTTTTGGAAAATATTGGAAATGATTGAATTGGTGGATTGTTGAAAAATAGTGGAAATTATTGAATTTTTGGATATATTTGGAAATTATTGGAAATTGTTGAATTTTTGGATATGTTTGGAAATTATTGGATGCTTTTGGAAAATATTGCATTATTAATAATTTTTTAAATGTTTGAAAATTATTAGTAATTTTTGGAAATTATCGATTGTTTGTAATTTTTGGGAATTATTGAAAATGATTTAATTAGTTAATTATTGCATTATTTTTTATTTTTGGAAATTATTAGAAATTAGTGGATTAATGCATATTTTTGGAAATTATTAGAAATTGTAAGTAATTATTTGATTATTTGGTTATTTGTTTATTTATTTAATTATTTCAATATTAATAATTATTAATTACTGTTGTATTTGCAGATGTCTTTACGTAAATTTATCACTTTGCAGATGTCTCCGACTGGGAAGTGTGCCAGCGAGGATGCTGGGCCCTAAGGGGGGTGAATTGTAAGACCCGTGTCCTAGAGGGAACGGTGAACAATCCCACATCTTGCGAGGGGGAATGGTCTAGGAGAGGATGGTGGTGTTCCTTAAAGGTGTAGGCACACACCTATCTCGCACTAGGCCTTTTGGGAGCTCAAGTGGCTTTGGGGGTAATTGGAACCCCAAAATTAAGCGAGTTGAGGTTGGTGCAATTCCATGATGGGTGACTCCCTGGGAAGTTGCACCATGAGCTCCCAAAAACAAAACTGTGAAGGCGAGGCCCAAAGTGGACAATATGGTGCTAGATGAGTCGGGTCCTGACCGAGGAGGGTCGGGTCCTAACAATCTCCAACACCATTGTCTTCCCTAATGGAGCAGCCATCTCCGGTACTGCCGTTCTAGACGGAGCAGCCATCTTCGGGACTAGTTCTTCCTCCGACGGAGCAGTCATCACCTTCTACTAGACCATCATCAAATGATCAGCCAGGATCTTCCACAGAATACCCGAGACTCATTCATGAGGATCGGGTGATACCAGGGCCCCGATCAGCGAGACGTCGCACCAGCTCGAAACGAGGGCAACCTCGTACTACCCCTGAGGCCACTGGAGTTGCCGCTGCAAAGGGAGGCGATGCACATATCCCATCGGGTAAGACCCATTATCTTATTGAATTTAAAAATTGTATATATTTTGCATACCATTATGTTCTAATGTTAATTGAATTTTTAGGGAGTACCATAAAAGTGCGGGGCATTAGTAAGGGCTTAAAGTCCCAGCAGATCTACAGGTCGACATGAGCGAAGATCCAAGTGGAGTAGGTTGAACGACTTTCCGCACCGTACCCCAACGTGCATACTCTGTTGGTAAGGGAAATAAGGATGATTATTCGCACCAGATCGAAGATGATCGCTGACACCTTTTGAGAACAAGCCCCCGCGGAGCTCGTCACTTGTTGGTCTGGTTTATGGGTATGAAAATTTTTATTATTTTTTATTATTTTTTTTATTTTTTATGGTTTAACATACTTTAATATTGGATTGCAGATTAATTTTGAATGGAATGAGACCAACACCGCTCTAATGGAATATATCAACTTTCATTGGCACAAGCGGTATTTTGACTGGAAGTTCGAGCTCCAGCCTACTACGAGCGTTGCAGCTCGCATGCTCTTGCCCTGGCAAATCCTCTTAAGGAGATGCTAGGGGACAAGTTGATGGGGTGGGAGCGGTTATGCGAGCATTGGATCAGCAATTAATTTAAAGTAAGTTTATTTTTTCTATATTTATTTAATATCAATTTACGTACTTCCGTATTCATAATACTTGTTTTCCTAATGTGCAGGTAAAATCAAAGGCTTACAAGGCTAATCGGGCAGAGAAGAAATTTGAACACCACAGGGGATCGCTCCCCTTGTTGGCCCGACATGAGGCACATCGTGCAGCTGGGTCCCTATTCCCGAAGATAGAAGCATGGGGAAAGGTTTATGCTGGGCGAGGCAATGAGGCAGCTGACGCTATTCACGTAAGTTCAATATTTGCAGCTATTAAATATTTTATTATTTTTAATTACGTAATTACGTAATTTTGTAATTATTGCTTTATTCAACTTTGTAGGCCACCATGGTGTAGGACATGCAACAGACTCAGGAACAGTTGACCCAACAACAACCTGAGGTTCCGCTGCAAGACCAACTACCGGATCCCGAGACGTCGATTGGCATCCTGGAGAGCCATCTTGGCCGATGACCCGGGGAAGTTGTCCTGGGCACCAGAGCGGGGCTCTTTCGAGACGTCTCGAGTCGATCCTCGAGTTCGTCTCGGGGAGTTAATCCTGGGGAGGTCACTCAGCTGCGGGGCAACTTGGAGGCCCTTCAAGCGAAAAATACGGAGTTTAAGGCTAGCCATACGCGCCTCGAGACCCAACAGGCAGTTATGCAGGCACAGCTTGCAATGCTTTTCTCCCAAATGGGTCAGCGTATGCCTGATGTCAATGACACACCTTCCCAGTTGGATCCTAGTTAGCAGCCTGCTGGAGATGATGCTCACCCACCACTGAACAATTAGAACTTTATTAGGTTTTTTTTTAATTATGTAAAATTATTACATTTATTTTACATATATTAGATTTAATTTTCTTTTAATTATATATTTTTTCATGTTTAAATATTATTTCCATTTATTTATATATATAATATTACATAAATATAATTATTCAAATATTAAAATAATTAATAAAAAAAAATTTAAACGGTGGCCCGGCAGATACATCTACTGGGCAATGTCGAATCTGGCCGGGCGCATCTCCGCTGGGCAAACCTTACGTGCTTGATTGTTATCGTATTTTCCGACTACGTTGCTTGGCGAACACTGTGCTGGGCAACAAGCGTTGACTAACTTTTAGCTTGGCGGAACATCGTAATCCGCCGGGCTAAACCTTTGCCCGAAGAGGCCTGCTTGACGCAGTTGGCCCAGCGGAGATGCACCGGGCAAATGTTAGCCCAGCGCATGGTGGTTTTAGCTCGGCGGATCCCCTCCGCCAAGCAAATACTATTTTGTTGTAGTGTTAGTGGCAAGACAATGATATGGTGTACTACATATAAGGAGAGAAATATGACTCATGAAATTTTTGCTTCCTTTCAAATAATGAGAAACTCATTGTTTACACCAAAAAAATATCACTATGAATCTGAGGAGGGTTTTTAAGAAATTAAAGACCCAATTCGACTTATGCCTCAATCTCAGCTAGTATCCACAATTGGATCATGGGGAAGCGTGAGCGTAATTTTCTGAATTATACTAACACTATGTCGAAACCGTCAGAAGGGGTAGGGGACATGCGATTAAGTCATCACGATGGAGATTCTAGCGGGAGTGCATGTGTCAACCATCTGCACCCTCATGCCACCTATAAAAGGAAAAGAAGTCTTTTTCTCAAAGGACAACCAATCAAACAAACAAATAACGATGGATCAAACTCAATCAATTACAACAACTGCAAACCCTCAAAAGTTTCTTTGTTACTCAAAGACTCGCATTCTTGGAAAAACCTGTTTCTTTGATCCAGAATCAAGATTGAGTTCGCCTCTAAACCCTTCTCAATTCTCAAGAACACCAAGCTTTCCTCCCAATCCGACTTGCATCTCAAGTTCATTCCTAGAGACTTCCCGACCTTCATACTTCATTCCGACTAGCATCCACATGCTGTTTGAAGGTCACTTCTCTTATTTCAACTGCATCCAACTAATCTTTGAGACCCTCACAACCTCACTCCCCTAACATCATCATGTCTTTTTACTGCTATGTTGTAACAACGTGGAAATTTAAGAAACAGAAAAAATGACGATTTTTCCCCTGAAGGTAAAAGTTGACTTTTGACCTAGACACTTTTCCAAACGATTTGAAAGGACCATTACGAAGGTCATGGAATTCTGAGTTCATTGACAGGCGGTATGCCAAAATTGGAAATCAAATGGAAATGATATGAGTTAAGGCTAACTACAGGCATTTCAGTCATTTTGACCAAAATAGTATTTTGGTAATTTGGCAAGAAAGGTCTTGAGTGGTTTAGAATTTTATTCATTTTTCTTTCTCCCGTATCTTTTTCAGCTTCACTGACCTATGCTATATGTATAAAAAGATGAATTTGGTGTGGATGAAGGACCTCGGTGGGTGGTGCCGAAAATAGCAAGAACCACCCAAAACCCAACCCGTGAAACATAAGAGAGGATTAGGGAAGAAAGAAGAGGAAAAGAAGAGAGAAAGGAAGGGGAAGAAAAGGAAGGAAAAGAGGGAGAAAGGGGGGAGTGGAAATCGTGGAGGCAGGAATAAAACAGTAAGGAGGATTACAAGGCACCCGTAAGTTCCACTTCGGGTTTACTCGTTCTGGATTGGAAAAACTTAGGAGGGGGTAGCTTAGTACTCACCTGAGGATCATACAACCGTTTTGGGATGGAAGGAGTGAGTTAAAAGCTAGAGAAGCTGTCGAGCTGCTTAGGAAGCCATGACCGAATGTTCCAGCAATCAAACCATAATTTCAGGTACGTATTTCCTTTTTTTTAAACCTCACAAAGCTCTTCCTAAGATCGAAGCATTGCAAATGGACTATTGGAACGTCCGTTTTGGACGTAAAATGGCCGAGATATGGCCGGGTCACCGTCGCTGGCCGGTCAACTCGAAAACTAGACAAACGGGTCTGGACGATGACCCCAGTCACAAGCGCATGACCACCACGCGCAACGAGCTTCTGTCGGTGCGTGAGGGTGCATGCGACATCGGATGGGATTGCAGTTAACATGAAAGTTTATTGTTTTTCAATTCCAAGTTTGATGGTGAAATTTTCAAGTTAATTGGATGTCATTTGAGTAGTTCTAATTATCCAATGTTATATGTTTATGTATTAATTAAAGATAAATATGGAAAAATTACGGAAATGGAATATAATGATATTATGAAGATTGAATTTTATGAAATATGAGTATAAGGTGATTTTTGGTCCATTATGAAACATAATGATGATTTATGATAAACTAGAAAATATGTGGAAATGTTTGCCTTAAGGGTTATGGTTGGAAGGATTGATGTGTACAATTATAATTGAATTTCAATGGATATGATCAATGGTAAATTTTATGAAAAACTAAGGGAATTGGGTTGTGTGTGGTACATAAGTATGTGAATAGACTTCCCATATTTAGTGATAAGTTTGTTACATGGTTTTGTTATAAATTCCAATCTTATTTGGCTACGAGTCTTGCATGTGAGGTCAATACGTAAATTACTTTGTTATTAGTATTAGATTTAGTTGTTTTCATGGTTATAATTAAACATACTATAAGTTAATAAATGAGATTTGGAAAGGAAATTTATAGCTGACAAGCTCATTTTCTTGACGGGTTTATTGGATTTGCAAGTGGACGGTAAACTCGACAAGGACGAGTCCTATTGGTTGATTTAACAAAAGAAAAGGAGACACATATAATATCTCTTATACGATGAAAATTAAGGATATTTTATTAATTTCAAGATTATGGTCAAATGAGAGCAGGCCCGGCTCGTTTACTAAAGTATTTAGAGGCGGAACCTGTCAACTTGGTATCAGAGCGAGGTTAATAATATGTCATATTTGAGATATGTTGGTTTGATTATGATTTTAAATTGATTTTTGCACATCCCGGAGTTATCCTGAGTAGATACGTGATGTGATGATTAAATATGATTTATTTTTTATTTTTATGAAAAGTATTTGAAAAACACTTTTTACGAGACTTTAGGTTAAAGCTCGGTATGGAATATGGTCTTGACTTTAATTGAAAAGTCAAAGTTATTGCATGATTTATGAAATAGTGATTTGGATTCAATTTTTCAAATGATTATTGATGAACTTTGAACATTTTAATTAAATGCACGTTTTCCGAGGTTTATGAAGATTTTGTTGGGCTTGGATTTCAACATAATGAATTGAATTTTAAGAATTGGATGTATGTTGATACATTTTAAATATGATTTTAAAATGGTTACTTGATGATTTCGGAAAATTATTGATTGTTTTGCATGCATGTTTTACAGGGTTTTCATGGAAACTATGTTTTGGGCCTAGTCCCAGAACTTGAAATGTGGATTTGGTTTGTAGAAATTGATATGTGTATATATGTTTTCTCGATACTTGTGCATTATTATGAACTGCTGGTTGGTACTTGGATGTTGTATTTCCGAGTAATTGTGTGATGTAATAGTGATGGTTAGTCTCGGACGTCGAGGTAAAATTCATTTTTCGGAGACTGGGATTGTGGTGAGTAGTCTCAAATGTCAAGTAAGGCTCCGTTTCCTGAGACTGGGATTTGGATATTTTGGTAACTCGGACGATGCTTCGTGCAGTTCTCGAGGGTTGATATGAAAGTTTGGACGATGCTTCGTGCAATTCCCAGGGGATGTTATGATAGTCTGGATGGTGCTATGTGAAGTTCCCAGACATGTCCAGATGGTGTGTTAGTGCAATTCATGGACCTTGCCTGCTTCGTGCAGTTCCTGGGCAGTCTATTTGTAAAATAATGACACATTAAGTCGAGGTGAGAATTTGTTTAATTCTAGTTAAGAGGCTTGAGTGTTTTAGTGGATAATATTCATTGTTATTGTGATAAATGATTGGGCATGACTCAGATGGTGTTTAGTACAGTTCCCAAGGTCAATTTGATTGTGATGAATGATTTTCAAATATCGTTTCGATTATAATGACTCGGGTGATACATCCCATACCAGAATTTACAATAAAAAAAAAATTGAGAATTTACCAAATTACCCCTAAGTGCCATTCGTCTAGACTTCGTTTAATGGGTTATTTTAATTATTGTACCTAGGTCCAAACTAGAACCTCCTTAAGGGCCCAAGGTTACATGACCAATCCCTCAATCTCGTGGATCACAAACCAATCATGTTCCCGTCTGATAGTTTCTTGTTAGACAATGGATACTACCAATTTGTAACCACGTTAAGTTATTAGGATAATCAAATCGAATCCACTCTTGCGAGGGTACTGCCCATGTCCTACCCACTTACCTCAACAAGTGGTGGAATTACAAGTGATTTTATCTTTCTCTTAGTCAATTATCCTAATAGTCTTCTAATTATTCATTTTAGTCGCACAATAAAAGTCATGAAGAGTGTTACATATTTAAGCTTAAACATTATTAATACTATAACATTATAAGTTTAATTTCACCCCTCTACCTTATCCTCAAACCTTCACCATTTCCATAGGTTCACATTGTTGTAATATTAAGTCTTCCTCATACGATCCTTATCACCATATTATCCAATTACATAACCGTGTGGAGAAAGTTCATTCATAATTATACTTACCAATCCTTTGTATGTCCAGTTCCATTCTTTCATTAGTAGTCGATTAATCCATAATCAATCACAACTCATATTTAATTATAACCAATCCAAATATATTATATATACAATCCACCTTAACTAACCCAGGAACCACAGGGAAAGCCCGTCTTCTAGGATTCTTGGCCCATAACTAAATCCTGCAAAATGGGACCTCACGGGTTCTTCGTTTCTTGCATTGTTTCTTTCCTTCTTTCTTCCCAAATCTCACCAATTTCTTCCTCCTTGCTTCTATTCTTCTTTTCCCCCTTCATTCTTTTCCCTGGCCTTCCCTTTTTCTCTCACGATGGTGGGTTATCATTTTTTCCTCTTATTCGGCTACTCCCCACCAAACTGTTTGTAAACACACCTATACACATATATATATATATATATAATTGTATATGTCGGTGGAAGAATTTGTGGAGCAAAAGGATGGAGAAAATTGTGGAAGGCTTGAGAACATTCTAGACCCTTGTAGAAAGACCAAAATACCCTTCATGTATAATTACCAAAATTCCCTTGACCTTTGTAAGCCCATAACTTACTCATTCAAACTCTGTTTTTGACGTGACGCCTATCTATGTATTCAGGAGGTTAAGACTTTCATAACGGCCTTCTCGAAATTTCCAAAAGATATCCCGATCAAAAGGTCATCATTTTAACTTTTCCAAGAACAAAATCATTATTTACCTTATTTCTTTTTTTTTATTCAAGTCGGGGCAGTTACAACCTCCACTCCTTAAAATATTTTGTCCTCGAAATTTTAAAACCGGACCAAACTCATCCTCGGTACTTAACACAACTTACTTTATAATCACATTCACATAGAAAGTGTACCGAGCAACACATACTCACATCACATCTTAATATCATAATTAAGTCCATAATCCAAATCATACACAACCCATCCTCGATTCCCAATAACAATCATCACAAATTTTCACATATTACGAATACCGAGGATTCACATATCCACACAATTCAAAACTTTAATCAGAACCTCGGGCCAAAGTCCCAAACTCAAGACAATCTCAACCTCTATTACGTTTTAGGTAAAATCGGGATCCTGTATAGTCTTAAATTATTTCATTAATCCATAATTCAAACTCAACCAATTATTATCTTAGGTACCAAGTGTTTCACACAACAACATTTTGCGTAGGCCATTTATCACAATCATCATCTGAATCACATAAAAAAAACACTTAATCACATCATCCAAACTATCATCCGGGATTATCAATACTGCCAGTAGTCACTCGGTAACTGGAGCCCTACTCGACATCCGAGTGTAATCTCACTCAGGAACTGGAGCTCTGCTTAACGTCTAAGTGAGTACTAACTTGGGAACTGGAGCCCCCCTCGACGCCTGAGTCATCACATCACTAGTCTCAAAAACTAGAGCCCTGCTCGACGTCTGAGACCAACCAATCACTACCGACTCAGGATCTGGAGCCTAACTCGTCGTCTGAGTCGTCACCACACCATGCTAGTCTCAAGAACTGGAGCCTTACTTGTTGTCTGAGACTGACTACCAACAACATTTGTCCACAAGAACAAGTACGGAAGGTATATGAACATATATATACATAACATAAATATTCATGCCCAGACCCTCTGAACCGTCATGATCTATAGCATCCATGCCATTCATATATATATATATATATATATATATATATAGAAAAAATCCTCCATGTCCGGTTCCTATAAACCGTCACGTACTACAATAACATTTCCAGGGTTCATGCCCGGTTCCCATAAACCGTCATGAACTTGGAAATCCATCTAGGGTCCCTGACCCGAAATCATAACTGTAAAGTAAAACTGGGTCTCGTGCCCGAACATATGACATCAGCTGGGCACCGTGCCTGATATCTAAGGGTCAGTCACGACTCCGATCATAGTGATGCGTGCAACCATCCATCCAGGACCGTCCTCAATCCTGGTATGTCGCTGTGAATGAATCAACTGACGTGACCACCACAAGATCATGGTGCACTCATCACCGATCACTATCCTGAACCGTAAGCACTCCGAAGTCGAACCTCCCCAGGCTACCCGACAACAGATAGTGCATCGTGACCTCTCCGGAAGGAACACATCCCAATCCGGAGGCGAGCGTCACATCGTCCGTCGTCGTGCACCAAGCATCTCCAGCGACCACGACTCGGACCCGTAGGTCATCAATAGGGTCATATGCCCGAGACAAAACCAAATAGGTCTCATACCCGAGTTTATCCTTTTAGAAATCCAAAACCATTTCATTTAAACCATTAAAGAAATACCGACCCGTATAAGCACTATATAAGGCCAAGCATGTATTAAAACATACAATAAATATTTATGCATGCACCAATTTAGAAAACAAGGTCCACTCACAGACTGTCCGAGCTGCCGCCTCGATTTGCGTGCCATACGGATTTCCTGAGCCAATCACCATCACAGGGATTCCCGAACCTGTCCAAATCGTAATAGAAGGTTACTAACTACCTTATTAACCTCCTACTAAAGCCCCGTAATTTTCCGGTATTTTTAACTATTTTTAATCCCGAACATAAACCTTCTGATGCACCGAACATTATCGAGACGGTGTCCGATCGAGACGAAACCAGTCCCAAAATGTTCGTTACATCGAATAGAAGATTTCACGTGTTGAAAACACCCTCAAAATCCTCACCACGCACTCACACGCGCCCTTAGAACCTCACGCGCGTGAACCCCACGCGCAGGTACTGTACACGCGTCTTCAACCTCCAACACCGGTCCGAACCGGTTTTCCTGTGCAGCCGGTTTTCCTGGACCGGCGTGACCGGTCCGGCTTGGTTCCTCCCTTATTTTGGTCCGTTTTTATCCCTAATCATTCCTAATCTTCCTAAATATGTTCCATGAACCTAAACATGTAATTAAAACAATCCAAAACTTACAAAAACCTATTAAACCGATTTCCCCTTTTTCGGTTCAAACCTCCATTCTCGTTCCCAGGCTTCACAACCATCAAACCCCATTAAAAGCTTCATATTAAGTCCCTAGCAACCTAAATAACCTTATCCAAACGTCCAAAACAACCCATAATGTATAAATCGACATTTATAGGAAAAATGGGTTAACCGATTACCTTCTCGGTTTTGCGTCCTCCACGCCGCCGTCTGCGGCGGTTCTGGCTGTCCAACAAGCTCCTCTCGGTCCCTCTCAACTCTCTTGGTCCTCAGGCATGATAAAACAGGAAAGGGTTGGATTGGTTTGGTGAGAAATGAGATCGGGTTTGAGTCTGAATGAAGAAAATGGAGATGGTCGATGCATGTGTTAATTTGGGTGGGCAATGGATGGGTGACAAGTGTCACTCATCCATTGGGCCTCCATAAAATATCTGGGCCCCACTAAATTCCAAAACACAACCGTTTCATAATTCGCGCAATAGTACTCCGAAACTTCCTTGAACCATAACTTCGTCGTCGAACGTCCGAATTCGACGTGCCGCCTGTCTACGGATTCGTATCATCCCGATCTACGTAACGGTCCTCGGTCCTCGGCCATCGGACATCCCGATCAAAAAGTCAATATTTTGCCCCTTTTAAACCAAAATTACCAAAATGCCCATATTCTTCCGAATATCATAACTTCTACCTCGAATGTCGGAATTGAACGTGCCACCTGTCTATGAACTCGTGATGTCACAAACTACGTCACGGTCATCGGTCGAAGACCATTTGACCGACAGAATGAAAAGTCAACGTTTTGCCCAAGCCTAGGGGCAAAACGGTCATTTTGCATCGTTCGTCCGATTTCGCCCAACTAATCACCGATTACCTCACTAATCGTAATTAGTCACTAATCTAATCCTGGAATTCGGGACGGGTCGTTACAACCTTCTCTCCTTAATTAATTTCGTCCTCGAAATTCCAATCGACCTAATTCCAACCGTTCTTCCCTCGTTAATTTTGCTTCGTTCTCGAAACTCCAACTATCCTGGTTCCACAACCACCTCGTGGGAATAATTCGATCTCACGACACGTGTACACTCGTACACCAACTAACCAGAACAAACTCGTCTGCACCCAGACGTACCACTAACACTCTCGTCGTATCGACTACATTCGACCACGTCGAATGACAGTAGCCATACGTACCAGATTGACACCACTTGTCAAATCTACCATTTCGTTGACACAACCAACTAGAAGGTTCCTTTCTCAATCACCAACCTATCCTGATGTCTACTCCCGCTGGGACTCATTAGACCTCAAACAACGATCCACGTTGACACCTTCGACAAACTGTCACCACTTGACAGTCGCCAGTCGAAAACTAACACGATACTCCCTCGTGGTTACACTAACCACCAACTCACTCAACCCGAGTTTACATTTACCAACACCTCACACGACCTGTGTGTAACTAGACCCATCAGAAATACTATGACCCAATGCACAGTATCTAATGTCCAGTCCACGTTCTCGACTCATCCAATGGTATCGGAACTAAGCCGACTACCAACACGCTCACCAACGTACTACAGTTATAACCTATATACCGTCACCAGACACCACAAGTCTACTCAGCATCATACCTAAAACAACGTACAAGGTACATACATCTATTACCAACCAGACTACAACTACAACCTAAGCCGTAGCCAATCATGTTTCTATTTTGGAGTCCATCTGTCCAATCGAATATTAGACAGATCACAACTCACACTCAACATCCATTTCCAAATCCGATTCCGAATACCCAATTTCGTAAGAAATCCTGAATCCAAACTCAGAAATCATATCCATAATCATGTCCAAATTCGAATCTGAAATAATTAGTCCGTAGACTAGTACCAGGAATGACCATTCCGAACCCAAATCCATAAAAGAAAATCCACTGTCAAGTTCCATAATCAAATCCTGAATTGTCAACCAAAATCCGATTCCAAAACCCAAATCCAGAAATCCACTTCCAAGTTCCAAAATCAAATCCTGAATCGTCATCCAGAAATCTGATTCCAAACCCGAAATCTCGTTCACGTCTACGAAGACGCATCAAAACCAAACCTTTCGGTTACCCGCTTAAACGATTTCCTCAGCATACATTAGATTGACTTCATAGGGAGGCGGGAGGCCAATCCCAACATCAACATAATTAAGCTGACCAAATTCGACCTCGTCGGACACCTACTCTCCCGAGTAATAAGCCATATGGGATTCACCTCGAAAAGAAGTTCAGTCCCAACATCCTCAACTCAAGCATCCAAGTAAGAGCGATAAACTTTCCACCGATCTGGATCATCAAGATCACGATCCAGATCCATCACTACGTCACTTAACCATAAACGTCACGATCGAGATCGTCACGCCGCACAAAGTCCTCAACCATTTACCACATCTAACAGATCAGTCAACGACGAGACACGCCAAGACTGTGGATTCTCACTGATTACCTTGTATCGATCCTTGTCCTTCCGCCTAGGAAAAACCAAGGATGATCCAACACGATGACAACAAAATCCATCCTATGTGAATGTAAACAAACTCGCTGCAGTCACCACGCTATGTAAACCAACATCATCTGCCACCACGCAGAAATTGAGAAATCTCAGTCACCTCACTTCGATATACTCAACTCCTCCTGATGACCCAAGACAAATCCGGGTCCACTAACCAATACACTACCAAGGTACTGGTGATACGACCAACATCTACATCATCTACCATCATCTACCACGGTAGAACTTGAGAAGTCACCCAAAATGACTTCGAAATACCCATTACCAATGCGGAAAACCCGCACTCCTCTTGTCACCACAATCGCAATCTCTCTCGATTTCGTAGTTCCAACCATATCGGAACCAACACACTCAGACATCAACCACGTGTCCCTTTTTTGACTGTTTACGGACACATGCCCATTTACGACTGTATATGTACATCCAAAAGGATGTCAATTCATCATAATCTGATGTACCGCTCGATTGAAGAGTCACAATAGACTCCTGCTGTGATCTACAGACAAATCTCTGCATACCACCATATCTGACCAACTCTGGCCAACACCGACCAACTGGTCGCAAAACCCCGCAACAGATTGAGTCTGACCAACCGGTCACTAATCCCCCATGGCAGTACTCGATCCTCACATCTCAACTACCATTGGATTCTATCCAGTCCATCACTATCCGTGATACACTCTCGAAACACAGATACCGAACAAATGCCTATCTTGAAGGATTCACATCCCGACTCGTGACTCAACGTCATCACAATCACCAGCACCAACACCAGTACCAGCACACTAACACCCGTATCATTATCAGCTTCGGCACATAGACATCAACATCAATATCAGCACCCCATGTGCAAAATTGACAACCCTGGATCTCCGCTCATACCGAGCGACGACCCCGTACCTCTGCTCGAAGGGGAGAAACTCTGTCTCCCTCGTACCCAACACTTGTAGGTACAGTCACCCTGACAACTCATACGAGAAAAGGAAACGTCCCCTGAACGTCCCCGATTCCCAACAACTGTAACTACAACCACTCTCGGTAGTAGCGTCTGCCACAGACTCGTGCAGACCTAACTACCAAACATCTCGATATACAGACTCGACATCCAACGGAATCAACCGTACGTACTACTACTCCGTATCCCCATTCTGGGATTCCATTGACAAGCTCCAACCCTGGTAACATGTCCAATCAAACTCTAACCAGTCGTAACTCGACTAAACCAATGTCGTCTACCAGGTCATCCACGACCGTAGTTGCACTAACAATCCATCACAACTAAAGTAGCACGATAGCCAACTAGGTTTAACCGATAAGTACAATCCCCGACTGCAGAGTGCAGTCCTAACAATAAAGCTGACATGACTCGACCGACGATCTCATCGAAGCCGAGACCACTCGCCAACTCACCTTTCCGAACCATACACCATAAGGTAGGGTTCCACGATCACACCTAGGGTCTCCCTGAACCCAACTGCAAGCTATCAACTGCAGTACAATCCAAAATCTGACCGTCTACGTGGTCTTGACATCGAAAAGACGTCAATCCAATCCTACCGTAAGTCCAACTAGAGTTCCACGAACCCGACTGCTAACTGCCAACCGCAGTACACTCCACAATTCGGCTGCTCCCAGCAGTAAATCCATTTAACTCAACAAAATCCGACCAACCGATGGTCACAACACCAAACTGCCGTCAAACTGATCCTACGACATCGTAAAAGACGATCCCAACTAACCGTCTCACGATCAAAACTCTAACGTACTGTTACGTTAATCCTTTCCATAGGGTTCCACTGCCAACCTTGACAGAACTATGGCAACCCCGGCATCAAGTGCCGAACCAAGACATTCCAAGATTCAAACCTACGAACTATCGTACCGGCATCCCAACTATCAGGTTGATAACGAACTGTAGCCCCTTGAGATATCACATCCTCGACCTGCGTACATTCCAAGAGCAAACCGTGCTCTGATAAGCCAGCCTCGCTTTGATACCACGCTGACAGGACCCATCCCAATCCCCCCGGGATTAACGCAGGGCCAATTCCCCGGGGATTAATGCGGGATGACCCTGCTCCCGTCTGACACGGAGTGTCAGACAAGGGATAATTCCGTCCTTAGCCCTCTCGGGCCATCAGAATATGCCAGGATCCGGAGGAGGTATGTGATATCTCGGTCTCTACTACAGTCCACATCTGATGTCAACCTGAAGGGTATTAAAAACAGAAAGACTGTGAGTGGACAAAAATAAAGAGTTTATAAAACATATTTCATAAAAGACCTTTGTACCCTTCACAAAAAAGCATGCATGCATTCGAAAACCATTTAACCAAATGAAAATCATATGTGGGAACTAAGCCCAAAACCATAATCAAATAGTGTATACGGGCCACTGCACAAATCCATAAGGGACTCAGCCCAAATCATAAGAAACCAACCATACGGGCCACTGCCCAAAACCTGTGTAAACACACATCACATCTCATATAATCATATATCATATATACATATAATTCACACAACCAATCCTATCACAGTTTCCAAAGCTACGCGCGTTCTACCCGGGTCTCAATCCGAGTCTTCTCAAAGTCAAGGTCAATGTCCGCAGACCACTGATCCTACCCAAGGTTATAGTAACCATAGCCTTCCTGAGAGTAAGGAACCCAACTGGGGGGTGACTCCACTCAGTCAGTGCTCCGTGACTACTCCGGGGTCCACCCTGGACAACGACCCTCCTCGGAGGAGATAGAAGTACGGAAGGTATATGAACATATATATACATAACATTAATATTCATGCACAGTCCCTCTAAACCGTCATGATCTATATCATCCATGCCATTCATATATATATATATATATAGAAAACATCCTCCATGTTCGGTTCCCATAAACCGTTATGTACCACAATAACATTTCCATGGTTCTTGCCCGATTCCCATAAACCGTCATGAACTTGGAAATCCATCTAGGGTCCCTGACCCGAAATCATAATCGTAAAGTAAAACTGGGTCTCGTGTCCGAACATATGACATCAGCTGGGCACCGTGCCCGATATCTAAGGGTCAGTCATGACTCTGATCATAGTGATGTGTGCAACCATCCATCCAAGACCGACCTCAATCCTGGTATGTCGCTGTGAACGAATCAACCGACGTGACCACCATAAGATCATGGTGCACTCATCACCGATCGCTATCCTGAACCGTCAGCACTCCGAAGTCGGGCCTCCCCAGGCTACCCGACAACAGATTGTGCATCTTGACCTCTCCAGAAGGAACACATCCCAATCCGGAGGCGAGCGTCACGTTGTCCGTCACCGTGCACCAAGCATCTGCCACGACCACGACTCGCACCCATATGTCATCAATAGGGTCATATGCCCGAGACAAAACCAAATGGGTCTCATACCCAAGTTTATCCTTTTAGAAATCCAAAACCATTTCATTTAAACCATTAAAGAAATACCGACCCGCATAAGCACCGTATAAGGCCGAAACCTTGAAATACGTGCTTATACGTAACCAGAACCAAATGCACTCATGGCATCACCAAACATGTATTAAAACATATAATAAAAATTTATGCATGCACCAATTTAGAAAACAAGGTCCACTCACAGACCGTCCGAGCTGCCACCTCGATTTGCGTGCCATACGGCTCTCCCGAGCCAATCACTGTCACCGAGATTCCTGAACCTATCCAAATCATAATAGAAGGTTACTAACTACCTTATTAACCTCCTACTAAAGTCCCGAGCATAAACATTCTGATGCCCCGAACATTATCGAGACGGTGTCCGATCGAGATGAAACCAGTCCCAAAATGTTCGTTACAACGAATAGAAGATTTCACGTGTTGAAAACACCCTCAAAATCCTCACTACGAGCTCACACGCGCCCCTAGAACCTCACGCGTGCG